>OX638120.1:2994400-3027400 GCA_951804975.1 Anthophora plumipes | reverse complement strand
TTTCGTGGGGTTTCAAGCTGAGATATGCATTTTCTGCGATAATCTTGGTGAGACCTCTGTCCGAAGTATGCAGAAACATCGAGATCGCTCTTTTCGACCTATTTATTGCGAGAAACACGTTATCTGGTGTTTTCACCACTCCACAGTGCGTTTGATATGCAGAACCAGCGATATGTTGGTTTTCGTGGGGTTTCAAGCAGAGATATGCAATTTCTGCGATAATCTTGGTGAGACTTCTGTCCGAAGTATGCTTAATCATCGAGATCGCTCGTTTCGAGCTATTTAATGCGAGAAACACGTTATCTGGTGTTTTCACCACTCCACAGTGCGTATGATATGCAGAACCGACGATATCTTGGTTTTCGTGGGGTTTCAAGCTGAGATATGCATTATCTGCGACAATCTTGGCGAGACTTCTGTCCGAAGTGTGCAGAATAATCGAGATCGCTCTTTTCGAGCTATTTAATGCGAGAAACACGTTTTCTGGGGTTTTCACCACACCACAGTTCGTTGGATATGCAGAACAGGTGATATCTTGGTTTTCGAGGGGTTTCAAGCTGAGATATGCATTTTCAGTGATAAACTTGGTGAGACTTCAGTCTGAAGTATGCTGAATCATCGAGATCGCTCTTTTCGAGCTAGCTAATGCGAGAAAAACCTTGTCTGGTGCTTTCACCACTCCACAGTGCGTTTGATATGCATTACCAGCGATATCTTGGTTTTCGTGGGGTTTCAAGCTGAGATATGCATTTTTTACGATAATCTTGGTGAGACTTCTGTCCGAAGTATGCTTAATCATCGAGATCGCTCTATTCGAGCTATTTAATGCGAGAAACACGTTATCTGGTGTTTCCAGCACTCCACAGTGCGTTGTATATGCAGAACCAGCGATATCTTGGTTTTCGAGGGGTTTCAAGCTGAGATATGCATTTTTTACGATAATCTTGGTGAGACTTCTGTCCGAAGTATGCTTAATCATCGAGATCGCTCGTTTCGAGCTATTTAATGCGAGAAACACGTTATCTGGTGTTTTCACCACTCCACAGTGCGTATGATATGCAGAACCGACGATATCTTGGTTTTTGTGGGGTTTCAAGCTGAGATATGCATTATCTGCGACAATCTTGGCGAGACTTCTGTCCGAAGTATGCAGAATCATCGAGATCCCTCTGTTCGAGCTATTTAACGCGAGAAACACGTTATCTGGTGTTTGCACCACTCCACAGTGCGTTTGATATGCAGAACCGGCGAAATCTTGGATTTCGTCGGGTTTCAAGCTGAGATATGCATTTTCTACGATAATCTTGGTGAGACATCAGTCAGAAGTATGCAGAATCATCTGGATCGCTCTTTTCGAGCTATTTAATCTGAGAAACACGTTATCTGGTGTTTTCTCCACTCCACAGTGCGTTTGATATGCAGAACCGGCGACATCTTGGCTGTCGTCGGGTATCAAGCTGAGATATGCATATTCTGCGATAATCTTGGTGAGTCTTCTGTCGGAAGTATGCAGAATCATCTAGATTGCACTTTTCGAGCTATTTAATGCGCGAAACACGTTTTCTGGTGTATTCACCACTCCACTGAGCGTTTGATATGCAGAACCGGCGATATCTTGATATTCGTGGTGTTTCCAGCTGAGATATGCATTTTCTGCGATAATCTTGGTGAGTCTTCTGTCAGAAGTATGCAGAATCATCGAGATCGCACTTTTCGAGCTATTTGATGCGAGAAACACGTTATCTAGTGTTTTCACCACTCCACAGTGCGTTTGATATGCAGAACCGGCGACATCTTGGGTTTCGTCGGGGTTCAAGCTGAGATATGCATTTTCTGCGATAATCTTGGTGAGACATCTGTCCGAAGTATGCAGAATCATCGAGATCGCACTTTTCGAGCTATTTAATGCGAGAAACACGTTATCTAGTGTTTTCATCACTCCACAGGACGTTTGATATGCAGAACCGGCAATATCTTGGTTTTCGTGGGGTTTCCAGCTGAGATATGCATTTTCTGCGATAATATTGGTGAGACTTCTGTCCGAGGTATGCAGAATCATCGATATCGCTCTTTTCGAGCTATTTAATGCGAGAAACACTTTATCTGGTGTTTTGACCACTCCACAGGGCGTTTGATATGCAGAACTGGCGATATCTTGGTTTTCGTAGGGTTTCCAGCTGAAATATGCATTTTCTGCGATAATCTTGGTGTTTCATCTATGAGAAGTATGCAGAATCTTCCAGAACGATCTTTTCGAGCTATTTAATGCGAGTAACACGTTGTCTGGTGTTTTAACCACTCCACAGTGCGTATGATATGCAGAACCGACGATATCTTGGTTTTCGGGGGGTTTCAAGCTCAGATATGCATTTTCTGCGATAATCTTGGTGAGACCTCTGTCCGAAGTATGCAGAAGCATCGAGATCGCTCTTTTCGACCTATTTAATGCGAGAAACACGTTATCTGGTGTTTTCACCACTCCACAGTGCGTTTGATATGCAGAACCAGCGATATCTTGGTTTTCGTGGGGTTTCAAGTTGAGATATTCATTTTTTACGATAATCTTGGTGAAACTTCTGTCCGAAGTATGCTTAATCATCGAGATCGCTCTTTTCGAGCTATTTAATGCGAGAAACACGTTATCTGGTGTTTTCATCACTCCACAGAGCGTTTGATATGCAGAACCGGCGACATCTTGGTTTTCGTGGGGTTTCCAGCTGACATATGCATTTTCTGCGATAATCTTGGTGAGACTTCAGTCAGAAGTATGCACAATCATCTAGATCGCTAGTTTCCAGCTATTTAATGCGAGTAACACGTTTTCTGGTGTTTTCATCACTCCACAGAGCGTTTGATATGCAGAACCGGCGACATCTTGATTTTCGTGAGGTTTCAAGCTGAGATATGCATTTTCAGCGATAATATTGGTGTGACTTCGGTCAGAAGTATGCAAAATCATCGGGATCGCTCTTTTCGAGCTATTTAATGCGAAAAAAAGCCTTCTGGTGGTTTCACCACTCCACAGTGCGTTTGATATGCCGAACCGGCGATATCTTGAATTTCGTCGGGGTTCAAGCTGAGATATGCATTTTCTGCGATAATCTTGGTGAGACTTCAGTCAGAAGTATGCAGGATCATCTAGATCGCTCTTTCCGAGCTATTTAATGCGAGTAACACGTTTTCTGGTGTTTTCACCACTCCACATTGCGCCTGATATGCAGAACCGGCGATATCTTGGTTTTCGTGGGGTTTCCAGCTGAGATATGCATTTTCTGCGATAATCTTGGTGAGTCTTCTGTCAGAAGTATGCAGAATCATTTAGATCGCTCTTTTCGAGCTATTTAATGCGAGAAACACGTTATCTGGTGTTTTCGCCGCTCCACAGTGCGTTTGATATGCAAAACCGGCGATATCTTGGATTTCGTAGGGTTTCCAGCTGAAATATGCATTTTCTGCGATAATCTTGGTGTTTCATCTATGAGAAGTATGCAGAATCATCCAGAACGATCTTTTCGAGCTAGTTAATGCGAGTAACACGTTATCTGGTGTTTTCACCACTCCACAGTGCGTTTGATATGCAGAACCGGCGACATCAGGGATTTCGTCGGGGTTCAAGCTGAGATATGCATTTTCTACGATAATCTTGGTGAGACTTCTGACAGAAGTATGCAGAATCATCGAGATCGCTCTTTTCGAGCTATTTAATGCGAGAAACACGTTATCTGGTGTTTTCTGACAGAAGTCTCACCAAGATTATCGTAAAAAATGCGTATCTCAGCTTGAAACCCCATAAAAACCAAGATATCGCCGGTTCTGCATATCAAACGCACTGTGGAGTGGCGAAAACACCAGATAACGTGTCTCTCGCATTAAATAGATCGAAAAGAGCGATCTAAATGATTCTGCATACTTCTGACAGAAGACTCACCAAGATTATCGCAGAAAATGCATATCTCAGCTGGAAACCCCACGAAAACCAAGTCATCTCCGGTTCTGCATGTCAAACGTACTGTGGAGTGGTTAATACACCAGAAAACGTGTTTCTCGCATTAAATAGCTCGAAACGAGCGATCTAGATGATTCTGCATACTTCTGACAGAAGACTCACCAAGATTATCGCAGAAAATGCATATCTCAGCTGGAAACCCCACGAAAACCAAGTCATCTCCGGTTCTGCATGTCAAACGTACTGTGGAGTGGTTAATACACCAGAAAACGTGTTTCTCGCATTAAATAGCTCGAAACGAGCGATCTAGATGATTCTGCATACTTCTGACCGAAGTCTCACCAAAATTATCGTAGAAAATGCATATCTCAGCTTGAACCCCGACGAAATCCAAGATGTCGCCGGTTCTGCATATCAAACGCACTGTGGAGTGGTGAAAACACCAGAAGGCTTTTTTTCGCATTAAATAGCTCGAAAAGAGCGATCCCGATGATTCTGCATACTTCTGACAGATGTCTCACCAAGATTATCGTAGAAAATGAATATCTCAGCTTGATACCCGACGAAAGCCAAGATGTCGCCGGTTCTGCGCATCAAACGGACTGTGGGGTGGCGAAAACGCCAGAAAACGTGTTTCTCGCATTTTATAACTCGAAAATAGCGCTCTAGATGATTCTGCATACTTCTGACCGAAGTCTCACCAAAATTATCGTAGAAAATGCATATATCAGCTTGAACCCCGACGAAATCCAAGATGTCGCCGGTTCTGCATGTCAAACGCACTGTGGAGTGGCGAAAACACCAGAAAACGTGTTTCTCGCATTAAATAGCTCGGAAAGAGCGATCTAGATGATTCTGCATACTTCTGACTGAAGTCTCACCAAGATTATCGCAGAAAATGCATATCTCAGCTTGAACCCCGACGAAATTCAAGATATCGCCGGTTCGGCATATCAAACGCACTTGGGAGTGGTGAAAACACCAGAAGGCTTTTTTTCGCATTAAATAGCTCGAAAAGAGCGATCCCGATGATTCTGCATACTTCTGACAGATGTCTCACCAAGATTATCGTAGAAAAGGAATATCTCAGCTTGATACCCGACGAAAGCCAAGATGTCGCCGGTGCTGCATATCAAACGCACTGTGGAGTGGTGAAACCACCAGAAAACTTGTTTTTTCGAATTAAATAGCTCGAAAAGAGCGATCTAGATGATTCTGCATACTTCTGACTGATATCTCACCAAGATTATCGCAGAAAATGCATATCTCAGCTTGAAACCTCACGAAAATCAAGATGTCGCCGGTTCTGCATATCAAACGCACTGTGGAGTGGTGAAAACACCGGATAACGTGTTTCTCGCATTCAATAGCTCGAAAAGAGCGATCTCGGAGATTCTGCATACTTCTGACAGAAGACACACCAAGATTATCGCTAAAAATGCACATCTCAGATGGAAACACCACGAAAATCAAGATATCGCCGGTTCGGAATATCAAACGCACTGTGGAGTGGTGAAAACACCAGATAACGTATTTCTCGCATTAAGTAGCTCGAAAAGAGCGATCTCGAAGATTCTGCATACTTCTGAAAGAAGACTCACCAAGATTATCGCAGAAAATGCATATCTCAGCTTGAAACCTCACGAAAATAAAGATGTCGCCCGTTCTACATATCAAACGCACTGTGGAGTGGTGAAAACCACCAGATATCGTGTTTCTCGCATTAAGTAGCTCGAAAAGAGCGATCTCGAAGATTCTGCATACTTCTGACAGAAGACTCACCAAGATTATCGCTGAAAATGCATATCTCAGCTGGAAACACCACGAAAATCAAGATATCGCCGGTTCGGAATATCAAACGCACTGTGGATTGGTGAAAACACCAGATAACGTGTTTCTCGCATTAAATAGCTCGAAAAGAGCGATCCCGATGATTCTGCATACTTCTGACAGAAGTCTCACCAAGATTATCGTAGAAAATGCATATCTCAGCTTGATACCCTACGACAGCCAAGATGACGCCGGTTCTGCATATCAAACGCACTGTGGTGTGGTGAAAACACCAGATAACGTGTTTCTCGCATTAACTAGCTCGAAAAGAGCGATCTCGAAGATTCTGCATCCTTCTGACAGAAGACTCACCAAGATTATCGCTGAAAATGCATATCTCAGCTGGAAAAACCACGAAAATCAAGATATCGCTGGTTCTGCATATCAAACGCTCTGTGGAATGTTGAAAACACAGGAAAACTTGTTTTTTCGCATTAAATAGCTCGAAACGTGCGATCTAGATGATTCTGCATACTTCTGACTGAAGTCTCACCAAGATTATCGCAGAAAATGCACATCTCAGCTTGAAACCTCACGAAAATCAAGATGTCGCCGGTTCTGCATATCAAACGCACTGTGGAATGTTGAAAACACCAGAAAACTTGTTTTTTCGCATTAAATAGCTTGAAAAGAGCGATCTCGAAGATTCTGCATACTTCAGACTGATAACTCACCAAGTTTATCGCAGAAAATGCATATCTCAGCATGAAACCCGACGAAATCCAAGATATCGCCGGTTCGGAATATCAAACGCACTGTGGAGTGGTGAAAACACCAGATAACGTGTTTCTCGCATTAAGTAGCTCGAAAAGAACGATCTCGAAGATTCTGCATACTTCTGAAAGAAGACTCACCAAGATTATCGCTGAAAATACATATTTCAGCTGGAAACACCTCGAAAATCAAGATATCGCTGGTTCTGCATATCAAACGCTCTGTGGAATGTTGAAAACACAGGAAAACTTGTTTTTTCGCATTAAATAGCTCGAAACGTGCGATCTAGATGATTCTGCATACTTCTGACTGAAGTCTCACCAAGATTATCGCAGAAAATGCATATCTCAGCTTGAAACCTCACGAAAATCAAGATGTCGCCGGTTCTGCATATCAAACGCACTGTGGAATGTTGAAAACACCAGAAAACTTGTTTTTTCGCATTAAATAGCTTGAAAAGAGCGATCTCGAAGATTCTGCATACTTCTGACTGAAGTCTCACCAAGATTATCGCAGAAAATGCATAGCGCAGCTGGAAACACTACGAAAATCAAGATATCGCCGGATCTTCATATCAAACGCACTGTGGAATGTTGAAAACACCAGAAAACCTGTTTTTTCGCATTAAATAGCTCGAAAAGAGCGATCTAGATGATTGTGCATACTTCTGACTGAAGTCTCACCAAGATTATCGCAGAAAATGCATATCTCAGCTTGAAACCTCGCGAAAATCAAGATGTCGCCGGTTCTGCATATCAAACGCACTGTGGAGTGGTGAAAACACCAGATAACTTGTTTCTCGCATTAAATAGGTCGAAAAGAGCGATCTAGATGATTCTGCATACTACTGACTGAAGTCTCACCAAGATTATCGCTGAAAATGCATATATCAGCTGGAAACACCACGAAAATTAAGATATCGCCGGTTCTGCATATCATACGCACTGTGGAGTGGTGAAAACACCAGATAACTTGTTTCTCGCATTAAATAGGTCGAAAAGAGCGATCTCGATGTTTCTGCATACTTCGGACAGAGGTCTCACCAAGATGATCGCAGAAAATGCATATCTCAGCTTGAAACCGCACGAAAACCCAGATATCGCCGGTTCTGCATATCAAACCAACTGTGGAGTGGTGAAAACACCAGACAACGTGTTTATAGCATTAAATAGATCGAAATGTGCGATCTCGATGACTCTGCATACTTCGGACAGAAGTCTCACCAAGATTATCGCAGAAAATGCATATCTGAGCTTGAAACCCCACGAAAACCAAGATATCGTCGGTTCTGCATATCATACGCACTGTGGAGTGGTGAAAACACCAGATAACGTGTTTCTCGCATTAAATAGCTCAAATCGAGCGATCTCGATGATTAAGCATACTTCGGACAGAAGTCACACCAAGATTATCGCAGAAATTGCATATCTCTGCTTGAAAGCCCACGAAAATCAAGATATCGCCGGTTTTGCATATCATACGCACTGTGGAGTGGTGAAAACTCCAGATAACGTGTTTCTCGCATTAAGTAGCTCGAAAAGAGCGATCTAGATGATTCTGCATACTTCTGGCAGAAGACTCACCTAGATTATCGCAGAAAATGCATATCTCAGCTGGAAACACCACGAAAATCAAGATATCGCCGGTTCTGCATATCAAACGCACTGTAGAATGTTGAAAACACCAGAAAACTTGTTTTTTCGTATTAAATAGCTCGAAAAGGGCGATCTAGATGATTCTTCAAACTTTTGACAAAATACTCACCATGATTATCGCAGAAAATGCATATATCAGCTGGGAACACCACGAAAATCAAGATATCGCCGGTTCTGCATATCAAACGCACTGTGGAATGTTGAAAACACCAGAAAACGTGTTTCTCGCATTAAGTAGCTCGAAAAGAGCGTTCTCGAAGATCCTGCATACTTCTGACAGAAGTCTCACCAAGATTATTGTAGAAAATGCATATCTCAGCTTGAAACCCGACGAAAACCAAGTTACCTCCGGTTCTGCACATCAAACGTACCCTGGAGTGGTGAAAACACCAGAAAACGTGTTTCTCGCATTAAATAGATCGAATTTGCGATCTCGATGACTCTGCATACTTCGGACAGAAGTCTCACCAAGATTATCGCAGAAAATGCATATCTGAGCTTGAAACCCCACGAAAACCAAGATATCGTTGGTTCTGCATATCCAACGCACTGTGGAATGTTGAAAACACCAGAAAACGTGTTTCTCGCATTAAGTAGCTCGAAAAGAGCGTTCTCGAAGATCCTGCATACTTCTGACAGAAGTCTCACCAAGATTATTGTAGAAAATGCATATCTCAGCTTGAAACCCGACGAAAACCAAACATCGCCGGTTCTGCATATCAAACCAACTGTGGAGAGGTGAAAACACCAGACAACGTGTTTCTCGCATCAAATAGATCGAAAAGTGCGATCTCGATGATTCTGCATACTTCGGACAGAAGTCTCACCAAGATTATCGTAAAAAATAAATATCTAGGCTTGAAACCCCACGAAAACCAAGATCTCGCTGGTTCTGCATATCAAACGCACTGTGGAGTGGTGAAAACACCAGATAACGTGTTTCTCGCATTAAATAGCTCGAAAAGAGCGATCTCGATGATTCTGCATACTTCTGTCAGAAGTCTCACCAAGATTATCGTAGAGAATGCATATCTCAGCTTGAACCCCGACGAAATCCATGATGTCGCCGGTTCTGCATATCAAACGCACTGTGGCGTGGTGAAAACACCAGATAACGTGTTACTCGCATTAACTAGCTCCAAAAGATCGTTCTGGATGATTCTGCATACTTCTCATAGATGAAACACCAAGATTATCGCAGAATATGCATATTTCAGCTGGAAAGCCTACGAAAACCAAGATATCGCCGGTTCTGCATATCAAACGCCCTGTGGAGTGGTCAAAACACCAGATAACGTGTTTCTCGCATTAAATAGCTCGAAAAGAGCGATATCGATGATTCTGCATACTTCGGACAGAGGTCTCACCAAGATTATCGCAGAAAATGCATATCTCAGCTTGAAACCCCACGAAAACCAAGATATCTCCGATTCTGCACATCCAAGGAACTGTGGTGTGGTGAAAACCCCAGAAAACGTTTTTCTCGCATTAAATAGCTCGAAAGGAGGGATCTCGATGATTCTGCATACTTCTGACAGAAGACTTACCAAGATTATCGCAGAAAATGCATATCTCAGCTGGAAACACCACGAATTTCAAGATATCGCCGGTTCTGCATATCAAACGCTCTGTGGAGTGGTGAATACACCAGGAAACTTGTTTTTTTGCATTAAATAGCTCGACAAGAGCGATCTAGATGATTCCGCATACTTCTGAATGAAGTCTCACCAAGATTATCGCAGAAAATGCATATCTCAGCTTGAAACCTCACGAAAACCAAGTTATCTCCGGTTCGGCACATCAAACGTACTGTGGAGTGGTGAAAACACCAGAAAACGTGTTTCTCGCATTAAATAGCTCGAACAGAGCGATCTCGATGAATCTGCATACCTCTGTCAGAAGTCTCACCAAGATTATCGTAGAAAATGCATATCTCAGCTTGAAACCCCGACGAAATCCATGATGTCGCCGGTTGTGCATATCAAACGCACTGGGGAGTGGTGAAAACACCAGATAACGTGTTACTCGCATTAACTAGCACGAAACGATCGCTCTGGATGATTCTGCATACTTCTCATAGATGAAACAGCAAGATTATCGCAGAAAATGCATATTTCAGCTGGGAAGCCCACGAAAACCAAGATATCGCCGGTTCAGCATATCAAACCCCCTGTGGTGTGGTCAAAACACCAGATAACGTGTTTCTCGCGTTAAATAGCTCGAAAAGAGCGATGTCGATGATTCTGCATACTTCGGACAGAAGTCTCACCAATATTATCGCAGAAAATGCATATCTCAGCTGGAAACCCCACGAAAACCAAGATATCGCCGGTTCTGCATATCAAACGCTCTGTGGAGTGATGAAAACACTAGATAACGTGTTTCTCGCATTAAATAGCTCGAAAAGAGCGATCTCGATGATTCTGCACACTTCGGACAGAAGTCTCACCAAGATTATCGCAGACAATGCATATCTCAGCTTGAAACCCCACGAAAACCCAGATATCGTCGGTTCTGCATATCACACGCACTGTGGAGTGGTGAAAACACCAGATAACTTGTTTCTCGCATTAAATATCTCGAATAGAGCGATCTCGATGATTCTGCATACTTCGGACAGAAGTCTCATGGAGATTATCGCAGAAAATGCATATCTCTGCTTGAAACCCCACGAAAACCACGATGTCGCCGGTTCTGCATATCAAACGCACTGTGGAGTGGTGAAAACACCAGAAAACGTGTTTCTCGCATTAACTAGCTCGAAAAGAGAGATCTCGATGATTCTGCATACTTCTGAGAGAAGACTCAACAAGATTATCGCAGAAAATGCATATCTCAGCTTGAAACCCCACGAAAACCAAGATATCGCTGGTTCTGCATATAAAACGCACTGTGGAGTGCTGAAAACACCAGATAACGTGTTTCTCGCATTAAATAGCTCGAATAGAGCGATCTCGATGATTCTGCATACCTCGGACAGAAGTCTCACCAAGATTATCGCAGAAAATGCATATCTGAGCTTGAAACCACACGAAAACCAAGGTATCGTCGGTTCTGCATATCATACGCACTGCGGTGTGGTGAAAACACCTGATAACGTGTTTCTCGCATTAAATAGCTCGAAACGTGCGATCTCGATGATTAAGCATACTTCGGACAGAAGTCTCACCAAGTTTATCGCAGAAAATGCATATCTCAGCTTGAAACCCCACGAAAACCAAGATATCGCCGGTTATGCATATCAAACGCACTGTGGAGTGGTGAAAACACCAGATAACGTGTTTCTCGCGTTAAATAGCTCGAAACGAGCGATCTCGATGATTCTGCATACTTCGGACAGAAGTCTCACCATGATTATCGTAAAAAATGCATATCTCAGCTTGAAACCCAACGAAAACCAAAATATCGCTGGTTCTGCATATCAAACGCACTGTGGAGTGGTGAAAACACCAGATAACGTGTTTCTCGTATTAAATAGGTCGAAAAGAGCGATCTCGATGTTTCTGCATACTTCGGACAGAGGTCTCACCAAGATTATCGCAGAAAATGCATATCTCAGCTTGAAACCCCACGAAAACCAAGATATCTCCGATTCTGCACATCCAAGGAACTGTGGTGTGGTGAAAACCCCAGAAAACGTGTTTCTCGCATTAAATAGCTGGAAAAGAGCGCTCTTGATGTTTCTGCATACTTCGGACAGATGTTTCACCAAGTTTATGGTACAAAATGCGTATCTCAGCTTGAAACCCGACGAAAACCACGATGTCGCCGGTTCTGCATATCAAACGCACTGTGGGGTGGTGAAAACACCAGAAAACGTGTTTCTCGCATTAAATAGCTCGAAAAGAGCGATCTAGATGCTTCTGTATACTTCTGACAGAAGACTCACCAAGATTATCGCAGAAAATGCATATCTCAGCTGGAAACATCACGAAAATCGTGATCTTGCCGGTTCTGCATATCAGACGCACTGTGGAGTGGTGAAAACACCAGAAAACGTGTTTCTCGCATTAACTAGCTAGATAAGAGCGATCTCGATGATTCTGCATACTTCTGACAGAAGACTCACAAAGATTATCGCAGAAAATGCATATCTCAGCACGAAACCCGACCGAAACCAAGATATCTCAGTTTCTGCATGTCAAACGTACTGTGGAGTATTGAATACACCAGAAAACGTGTTTCTCGCATTAAATAGCTCGAAAAGAGCGATCTAGATGATTCTGCACACTTGTCACAGAAGAATCATGAAGATTATCACTGAAAATGCATATCTCATCTGGAAACCCCACGAAAACCAAGATATCGCAGGTTCTGCATATCAAACTCCCTGTGGAGTGATGAAAACACCAGATAACGTGTTTCTCGCATCAAATAGCTCGAATAGAACGATCTCGATGATTCTGCATACTTCTGACAGAAGACTCACCAAGATTATCGCAGAAAATGCATATTTCAGCTGGAAACACCACGAAAATCAAGATATCGCCGGTTCTGCATATCAAATGCACTGTGGAATGGTGAAAACACCGGATAAGGTTTTTCTCGCATTAACTAGCTCGAAAAGAGCGATCTCGATGTTTTAGCATACTTCGGACAGAAGTCTCACCAAGTTTATCGCAGAAAATGCATATCTGAGCTTGAAACCCCACGAAAACCAAGATATCGTTGGTTCTGCATATCCAACGCACTGTGGAATGTTGAAAACACCAGAAAACGTGTTTCTCGCATTAAGTAGCTCGAAAAGAGCGTTCTCGAAGATCCTGCATACTTCTGACAGAAGTCTCACCAAGATTATTGTAGAAAATGCATATCTCAGCTTGAAACCCGACGAAAACCAAACATCGCCGGTTCTGCATATCAAACCAACTGTGGAGAGGTGAAAACACCAGACAACGTGTTTCTCGCATCAAATAGATCGAAAAGTGCGATCTCGATGATTCTGCATACTTCGGACAGAAGTCTCACCAAGATTATCGTAAAAAATAAATATCTAGGCTTGAAACCCCACGAAAACCAAGATATCGCTGGTTCTGCATATCAAACGCACTGTGGAGTGGTGAAAACACCAGATAACGTGTTTCTCGCATTAAATAGCTCGAAAAGAGCGATCTCGATGATTCTGCATACTTCTGTCAGAAGTCTCACCAAGATTATCGTAGAGAATGCATATCTCAGCTTGAACCCCGACGAAATCCATGATGTCGCCGGTTCTGCATATCAAACGCACTGTGGCGTGGTGAAAACACCAGATAACGTGTTACTCGCATTAACTAGCTCCAAAAGATCGTTCTGGATGATTCTGCATACTTCTCATAGATGAAACACCAAGATTATCGCAGAATATGCATATTTCAGCTGGAAAGCCTACGAAAACCAAGATATCGCCGGTTCTGCATATCAAACGCCCTGTGGAGTGGTCAAAACACCAGATAACGTGTTTCTCGCATTAAATAGCTCGAAAAGAGCGATATCGATGATTCTGCATACTTCGGACAGAAGTCTCACCAATATTATCGCAGAAAATGCATATCTCAGCTTGAAACCCCACGAAAACCAATATATCTCCGGTTCTGTACATCCAACGAACTGTGGTGTGGTAAAAACCCCAGAAAACGAGTTTCTCGCATTAAATTGCTCGAAAAGTGCGCTCTTGATGTTTCTGCATACTTCGGACAGATGTTTCACCAAGATTATTGTAGAAAATGCATATCTCAGCTTGAAACCCGACGAAAACCAAACATCGCCGGTTCTGCATATCTAACCAACTGTGGAGTGGTGAAAACACCAGACAACGTGTTTCTCGCATTAAATAGCTCGAATAGAGCGATCTCGATAATTAAGCATACTTCGGACAGAAGTCTCACCAAGATTATCGTAAAAAATGCATATCTATGCTTGAAACCCCACAAAAACCAAGATATCGCCGGTTCAGCATATCAAACGCACTGTGGAGTGGTGAAAACACCAGATAACGTGTTTCTCGCATTAAATAGCTCGAACAGAGCGATCTCGATGAATCTGCATACCTCTGTCAGAAGTCTCACCAAGATTATCGTAGAAAATGCATATCTCAGCTTGAAACCCCGACGAAATCCATGATGTCGCCGGTTGTGCATATCAAACGCACTGGGGAGTGGTGAAAACACCAGATAACGTGTTACTCGCATTAACTAGCACAAAACGATCGCTCTGGATGATTCTGCATACTTCTCATAGATGAAACAGCAAGATTATCGCAGAAAATGCATATTTCAGCTGGGAAGCCCACGAAAACCAAGATATCGCCGGTTCAGCATATCAAACGCCCTGTGGTGTGGTCAAAACACCAGATAACGTGTTTCTCGCGTTAAATAGCTCGAAAAGAGCGATGTCGATGATTCTGCATACTTCGGACAGAAGTCTCACCAATATTATCGCAGAAAATGCATATCTCAGCTGGAAACCCCACGAAAACCAAGATATCGCCGGTTCTGCATATCAAACGCTCTGTGGAGTGATGAAAACACTAGATAACGTGTTTCTCGCATTAAATAGCTCGAAAAGAGCGATCTCGATGATTCTGCACACTTCGGACAGAAGTCTCACCAAGATTATCGCAGAAAATGCATATCTCTGCTTGAAACCCCACGAAAACCACGATGTCGCCGGTTCTGCATATCAAACGCACTGTGGAGTGGTGAAAACACCAGAAAACGTGTTTCTCGCATTAACTAGCTCGAAAAGAGAGATCTCGATGATTCTGCATACTTCTGAGAGAAGACTCAACAAGATTATCGCAGAAAATGCATATCTCAGCTTGAAACCCCACGAAAACCAAGATATCGCTGGTTCTGCATATAAAACGCACTGTGGAGTGCTGAAAACACCAGATAACGTGTTTCTCGCATTAAATAGCTCGAATAGAGCGATCTCGATGATTCTGCATACCTCGGACAGAAGTCTCACCAAGATTATCGCAGAAAATGAATATCTGAGCTTGAAACCACACGAAAACCAAGGTATCGTCGGTTCTGCATATCATACGCACTGCGGTGTGGTGAAAACACCTGATAACGTGTTTCTCGCATTAAATAGCTCGAAACGTGCGATCTCGATGATTAAGCATACTTCGGACAGAAGTCTCACCAAGTTTATCGCAGAAAATGCATATCTCAGCTTGAAACCCCACGAAAACCAAGATATCGCCGGTTATGCATATCAAACGCACTGTGGAGTGGTGAAAACACCAGATAACGTGTTTCTCGCGTTAAATAGCTCGAAACGAGCGATCTCGATGATTCTGCATACTTCGGACAGAAGTCTCACCATGATTATCGTAAAAAATGCATATCTCAGCTTGAAACCCAACGAAAACCAAAATATCGCTGGTTCTGCATATCAAACGCTCTGTGGAGTGGTGAAAACACCAGATAACGTGTTTCTCGTATTAAATAGGTCGAAAAGAGCGATCTCGATGTTTCTGCATACTTCGGACAGAGGTCTCACCAAGATTATCGCAGAAAATGCATATCTCAGCTTGAAACCCCACGAAAACCAAGATATCTCCGATTCTGCACATCCAAGGAACTGTGGTGTGGTGAAAACCCCAGAAAACGTGTTTCTCGCATTAAATAGCTGGAAAAGAGCGCTCTTGATGTTTCTGCATACTTCGGACAGATGTTTCACCAAGTTTATGGTACAAAATGCGTATCTCAGCTTGAAACCCGACGAAAACCACGATGTCGCCGGTTCTGCATATCAAACGCACTGTGGGGTGGTGAAAACACCAGAAAACGTGTTTCTCGCATTAAATAGCTCGAAAAGAGCGATCTAGATGCTTCTGTATACTTCTGACAGAAGACTCACCAAGATTATCGCAGAAAATGCATATCTCAGCTGGAAACATCACGAAAATCGTGATCTCGCCGGTTCTGCATATCAGACGCACTGTGGAGTGGTGAAAACACCAGAAAACGTGTTTCTCGCATTAACTAGCTAGATAAGAGCGATCTCGATGATTCTGCATACTTCTGACAGAAGACTCACAAAGATTATCGCAGAAAATGCATATCTCAGCACGAAACCCGACCGAAACCAAGATATCTCAGTTTCTGCATGTCAAACGTACTGTGGAGTATTGAATACACCAGAAAACGTGTTTCTCGCATTAAATAGCTCGAAAAGAGCGATCTAGATGATTCTGCACACTTGTCACAGAAGAATCATGAAGATTATCACTGAAAATGCATATCTCATCTGGAAACCCCACGAAAACCAAGATATCGCAGGTTCTGCATATCAAACTCCCTGTGGAGTGATGAAAACACCAGATAACGTGTTTCTCGCATCAAATAGCTCGAATAGAACGATCTCGATGATTCTGCATACTTCTGACAGAAGACTCACCAAGATTATCGCAGAAAATGCATATTTCAGCTGGAAACACCACGAAAATCAAGATATCGCCGGTTCTGCATATCAAATGCACTGTGGAATGGTGAAAACACCGGATAAGGTTTTTCTCGCATTAACTAGCTCGAAAAGAGCGATCTCGATGTTTTAGCATACTTCGGACAGAAGTCTCACCAAGTTTATCGCAGAAAATGCATATCTCAGCTTGAAACCCCACGAAAACCAAGATATCGCCAGTTATGCATATCATACGCACTGTGGAGTGGTGAAAACACCAGATAACGTGTTTCTCGCGTTAAATAGCTCGAAATGAGCGATCTCGATGATTCTGCATACGTCGGACTGAAGTCTCACCATGATTATCGTAAAAAATGCATATCTCAGCTTGAAACCCCACGAAAACCAAGATATCGCCGGTTCTGCATATCAAACGCACTGTGGGGTGGTGAAAACACCATAAAACGTGTTTCTCGCATTGAATAGCTCTAAAAGAGCGATCTCGATGATTCTGCATACTTCTGACAGAAGACTCACAAAGATTATCGCAGAAAATGCATATCTCAGCTTGAAACCCGACCGAAACCAAGATATCTCCGTTTCGGCATGTCAAACGTACTGTGGAGTGGTGAATACACCAGAAAACGTGTTTCTCGCATTAAATTGCTCGAAAAGAGCGATCTGGATGATTCTGCACACTTGTCACAGAAGAATCATGAAGATTATCACTGAAAATGCATATCTCATCTGGAAACCCCACGGAAACCAAGATATCGCAGGTTCTGCATATCAAACGCCCTGTGGAGTGATGAAAACACCAGATAACGTGTTTCTCGCATTATATAGCTCGAAAAGAGCGATCTAGATGATTCTGCATACTTCTGACAGAAGGCTCACCAAGATTATCGCAGAAAATGCATATCTCAGCTGGAAACCCCACGAAAACCAAGATATCGCCGGTTCTGCATTTCGGACGCACTGTGGAGTGGAGAAAACACCAGAAAACGTGTTTCTCGCATTTACTAGCTCGAAAAGAGCGTTCTCGATGGTTTTGCATACTTCTCATAGATGAAACACCAAGATTATCGTAGAAAATGCATATTTCACCTGGAATCCCCACGAAAACCAAGTTATCGGCGTCTCTACATATCAAACGCAATGTGGAGTGGGCAAAACACCAGATAACGTGTTTCTCGCATTAAATAGCTCGAAACGAGCGATCTAGATGATTCTGCATACTTCTGACTGAAGTCTCACCAATATTATCGCAGAAAATGCATGTCTCAGCTTGAAACCCGACGAAAACCACGATGTCGCCGGTTCTGCATATCAAACGCACTGTGGAATGTTGAAAACACCAGAAAACGTGTTTCTCGCATGATGTAGCTCGAACAGAGCGTTCTCGAAGGTCCTGCATACTTCTGACAGAAGTCTCACCAAGATTATCATAGAAAATGCATATCTCAGCTTGAAACCCGACGAAAACCAAGTTATCTCCGGTTCTGCACATCAAACGTTCCGTGGAGTGGTGAAAACACCAGAAAACGTGTTTCGCGCATTAATTAGCTCGAAATGAGCGTTCTCGAAGATTCTGCATACTTGTGACAGAAGGCTCACCAAGATTACCGCAGAAAATGCATATCTCAGCTTGAAACCCGACGAAAACCACGATGTCGCCGGTTCTGCATATCAAACGGACTGTGGAATGTTGAAAACACCAGAAAACGTGTTTCTCGCATGATGTAGCTCGAACAGAGCGTTCTCGAAGATCCTGCATACTTCTGACAGAAGTCTCACCAAGATTATCGTAAAAAATGCATATCTCAGCTTGAAACCCCACGAAAACCAAAATATCGCTGGTTCTGCATATCAAACGCACTGTGGAGTGGTGAAAACACCAGATAACGTATTTCTCGTATGAAATAGGTCGAAAAGAGCGATCTCGAAGATTCTGCATACTTCTGACAGAAGTCTCACCAACATTATCGTAGAAAATGCATATCTCAGCTTGAAACCCGACCGAAACGAAGATATCTCCGTTTCTGCATGACAAACGTACTGTGGAGTGGTGAATACACCAGAAAACGCGTTTCTCGCATTAAATAGCACGACAAGAGCGATCTAGATGATTCTGCACACTTGTCACAGAAGAATCATGAAGATTATCACTGAAAATGCATATCTCATCTGGAAACCCCACGAAAACCAAGATATCGCAGGTTCTGCATATCCAACGAACTGTGGAGTGGTGAAAACCCCAGAAAACGTGTTTCTCGCATTAACTAGCTCGAAAAGAGAGATCTCGATGATTCTGCATACATCTGAGAGAAGACTCACCAAGATTATCGCAGAAAATGCATATCTCAGCTGGAAACACCACGAAAATCAAGATATCGCCGGTTCTGCATATAAAACGCACTGTGGAATGTGGGAAACACCAGAAAACTTGTTTTGTCGCAGTAAGTAGCTCGAAACGAGCGATCTAGATGATTCTGCATACGTCTGACTGAAGTCTCACCAATATTATCGCAGAAAATGCATATCTCCGGTTGAAACCTCACGAAAATCAAGATGTCGGCGGTTCTGCAAATCAAACGCACTGTGGAGTGGTGAAAACAACCAGATAACGTGTTTCTCGCATTAAATAGCTCGAAAAGAGCGATCCCGATGATTCTGCATACTTCTGACAGAAGTCTCACCAAGATTATCGCAGAAAATGCATATCTCAGCTTGAAACCTCACGAAAACCAAGTTATCTCCGGTTCTGCACATCAAACGTACTGTGGAGTGGTGAAAACACCAGATAACATGTTTCTCGCGTTAACTAGCTCGAAACGAGCGATCTCGATGATTCTGCATACTTCGGACAGAAGTCTCACCATGATTATCGTAAAAAATGCATATCTCAGCTTGAAACCCAACGAAAACCAAAATATCGCTGGTTCTGCATATCAAACGCACTGTGGAGTGGTGAAAACCCCAGAAAACGTGTTTCTCGCATTAAATAGCAGGAAAAGAGCGCTCTTGATGTTTCTGCATACTTCGGACAGATGTTTCACCAAGTTTATGGTAGAAAATGCATATCTCAGCTTGAAACCCGACGAAAACCACGATGTCGCCGGTTCTGCATATCAAACGCACTGTGGGGTGGTGAAAACACCAGAAAACGTGTTTCTCGCATTAAATAGCTCGAAAAGAGCGATCTAGATGATTCTGCATATTTCTGACAGAAGACTCACCAAGATTATCGCAGAAAATGAATATCTCAGCTTGAAACCCGACGAAAACCAAGATGTCGCAGGTTCTGCATATCAAACGCACTGTGGGGTGGTGAAAACACCAGAAAACGTGTTTCTGGCATTAACTAGCTCGAAAAGAGAGATCTCGATGATTCTGCATACATCTGAGAGAAGACTCACCAAGATTATCGCAGAAAATGCATATCTCAGCTTGAAACCCCACGAAAACCAAGATATCGCTGGTTCTGCATATAAAACGCACTGTGGAGTGCTGAAAACACCAGATAACGTGTTTCTCGCATTAAATAGCTCGAATAGAGCGATCTCGATGATTCTGCATACCTCGGACAGAAGTCTCACCAAGATTATCGCAGAAAATGCATATCTGAGCGTGAAACCACACGAAAACCAAGATATCGTCGGTTCTGCATATCATACGCACTGTGGAGTGGTGAAAACACCAGATAACATGTTTCTCGCGTTAAATAGCTCGAAACGAGCGATCTCGATGATTCTGCATACTTCGGACAGAAGTCTCACCATGATTATCGTAAAAAATGCATATCTCAGCTTGAAACCCAACGAAAACCAAAATATCGCTGGTTCTGCATATCAAACGCACTGTGGAGTGGTGAAAACCCCAGAAAACGTGTTTCTCGCATTAAATAGCAGGAAAAGAGCGCTCTTGATGTTTCTGCATACTTCGGACAGATGTTTCACCAAGTTTATGGTAGAAAATGCATATCTCAGCTTGAAACCCGACGAAAACCACGATGTCGCCGGTTCTGCATATCAAACGCACTGTGGGGTGGTGAAAACACCAGAAAACGTGTTTCTCGCATTAAATAGCTCGAAAAGAGCGATCTAGATGCTTCTGTATGCTTCTGACAGAAGACTCACCAAGATTATCGCAGAAAATGCATATCTCAGCTGGAAACATCACGAAAATCATGATCTCGCCGGTTCTGCATATCAGACGCACTGTGGAGTGGTGAAAACACCAGAAAACGTGTTTCTCGCATTAACTAGCTCGAAAAGAGCGATCTCGATGATTCTGCATACTTCGGACAGAGGTCTCACCAAGATTATCGCAGAAAATGCATATCTCAGCTTGAAACCCCACGAAAACCAAGATATCTCCGATTCTGCACATCCAAGGAACTGTGGTGTGGTGAAAACCCCAGAAAACGTGTTTCTCGCATTAAATAGCTCGAAAGGAGGGATCTCGATGATTCTGCATACTTCTGACAGAAGACTTACCATGATTATCGCAGAAAATGCATATCTCAGCTGGAAACACCACGAATTTCAAGATATCGCCGGTTCTGCATATCAAACGCTCTGTGGAGTGGTGAATACACCAGGAAACTTGTTTTTTTGCATTAAATAGCTCGACAAGAGCGATCTAGATGATTCCGCATACTTCTGAATGAAGTCTCACCAAGATTATCGCAGAAAATGCATATCTCAGCTTGAAACCTCACGAAAACCAAGTTATCTCCGGTTCGGCACATCAAACGTACTGTGGAGTGGTGAAAACACCAGAAAACGTGTTTCTCGCATTATGTAGCTCGAAAAAAGCGTTCTCGAAGATTCTGCATACTTCTGACAGAAGTCTCACCAAGATTATCGTAGCAAAGCATATCTCAGCTTGAAACCCGACCGAAACCAAGATATCTCCGTTTCTGCATGTCAAACGTACTGTGGAGTGGTGAATACACCAGAAAACGTGTTTCTCGCATTAAGTAGCACGAAAAGAGCGTTCTCGAAGATTCTGCATACTTCTGAATGAAGTCTCACCAAGATTATCGCAGAAAATGCATATCTCAGCTTGAAACCTCACGAAAACCAAGTTATCTCCGGTTCGGCACATCAAACGTACTGTGGAGTGGTGAAAACACCAGAAACCGTGTTTCTCGCATTAAAAAGCTCGAAACTAGCGATCTAGATGATTGTGCATACTTCTGACTGATGTCTCACCAAGATTATCGCAGAAAATGCATATCTCAGCTTGAAACCTCACGAAAATCAAGATGTCGCCGGTTCTGCATATCAAACGCACTGTGGAGTGTTGAAAACCACCAGAGAACGTGATTCTCGCATTAAATAGATCGAAAAGAGGGATCTCGATGATTCTGCAAACTTCTGACAGAAGACTCACCAACATTATCGCAGCAAATGCATATCTCAGCTTGAACCCCGACGAAATCCAGGATGTCGCCGGTTCTGCATATCAAACGCACTGTGGGGTGGTGAAAACACCAGATAACTTGTTTCTCGCATTAAGTAGCTCGAAAAGATCGATCTCGAAGATTCTGCAATACTTCTGACAGAAGTCTCACCAAGCTTATCGTAGAAAATGCATATCTCAGCTTGAAACCCGACGAAAACCACGATGTCGCCGGTTCTGCATATCAGACGTACTGTGGGGTGGTGAAAACACCAGAAAACGTGTTTCTCGCATTAAATAGCTCGAAAAGAGCGATCTAGATGCTTCTGTATACTTCTGACAGAAGACACACCAAGATTATCGCAGAAAATGCATATCTCAGCTGGAAACATCACGAAAATCAAGATATCGCCGGTTCTGCATATCAGACGCACTGTAGAGTGGTGAAAACACCAGAAAACGTGTTTCTCGCATTAACTAGCTCGAAAAGAGCGATCTCGATGATTCTGCACACTTCTGACAGAAGACTCACAAAGATTATCGCAGAAAATGCATATCTCAGCTTGAAACCCGACCGAAACCAAGATATCTCCGTTTTGGCATGTCAAACGTACTGTGGAGTGGTGAATACACCAGAAAACGTGTTTCTCGCATTAAATAGCTCGAAAAGAGCGATCTAGATGATTCTGCATACTTCTGACAGAAGACTCACCAAGATTATCGCAGAAAATGCATATCTCAGCTGGAAACCCCACGAAAACCAAGATATCGCCGGTTCTGCATTTCGGACGCACTGTGGAGTGGTGAAAACACCAGAAAACGTGTTTCTCGCATTAACTAGCTCGAAAAGTGCGTTCTCGATGATTTTGCATACTTCTCATAGATGAAACACCAAGATTATCGCAGAAAATGCTTATTTCAGCTGGAATCCCCACGAAAACCAAGTTATCGGCGGCTCTACATATCAAACGCACTGTGGAGTGGTCAAAACACCAGATAACGCGTTTCTCGCATTAAATAGCTCGAAACGAGCGATCTAGATGATTCTGCATACTTCTGACTGAAGTCTCACCAATATTATCGCAGAAAATGCATGTCTCAGCTTGAAACCCGACGAAAACCACGATGTCGCCGGTTCTGCATATCAAACGCACTGTGGAATGTTGAAAACACCAGAAAACGTGTTTCTCGCATGATGTAGCTCGAACAGAGCGTTCTCGACGGTCCTGCATACTTCTGAGAGAGGTCTCACCAAGATTATCGTAGAAAATGCATATCTCAGCTTGAAACCCGACGAAAACCAAGTTATCTCCGGTTCTGCACATCAAACGTTCCGTGGAGTGGTGAAAACACCAGAAAACGTGTTTCTCGCATGATGTAGCTCGAACAGAGCGTTCTCGAAGGTCCTGCATACTTCTGACAGAAGTCTCACCAAGATTATCGTAAAAAATGCATATCTCAGCTTGAAACCCCACGAAAACCAAAATATCGCTGTTTCTGCATATCAAACGCACTGTGGAGTGGTGAAAACACCAGATAACGTGTTTCTCGTATTAAATAGGTCGAAAAGAGCGATCTCGAAGATTCTGCATACTTCTGACAGAAGTCTCACCAACATTATTGTAGAAAATGCATATCTCAGCTTGAAACCCGACCGAAACCAAGATATCTCCGTTTCTGCATGACAAACGTACTGTGGAGTGGTGAACACACCAGAAAACGCGTTTCTCGCATTAAATAGCTCGACAAGAGCGATCTAGATGACACTGCACACTTGTCACAGAAGAATCATGAAGATTATCACTGAAAATGCATATCTCATCTGGAAATCCCACGAAAACCAAGATATCGCAGGTTCTGCATATCCAACGAACTGTGGAGTGGTGAAAACCCCAGAAAACGTGTTCCTCGCATTAAATAGCTCTAAAAGTACGATCTTGATGACTCTGCATACTTCGGACAGAAGTCTCACCAAGATTATCGCCGAAAATGCATATCTGAGCTTGAAACCCCACGAAAACCAGGATATCGTCGGTTCTGCACATCATACGCACTGTGGAGTGGTGAAAACACCAGATAACGTGTTTCTCGCATTAAATCGCTCAAAACGAGCGATCTCGATGATTAAGCATACTTCGGACAGAAGTCTCACCAAGATTATCGCAGGAATTGCATATCTCAGCTTGAAACCCCACGAAAACCAAGATATCGCCGGTTCTGCATATCAAACGCTCTGTGGAGTGGTGAATACAACAGAAAACGTGTTCCTCGCATTAAATAGCTCGAAAAGTACGATCTCGATGACTCTGCATACTTCAGACAGAAGTCTCACCAAGATTATCGTAGAAAATGCATATCTCAGCTTGAAACCCGACGAAAACCAAGTTATCTCCGGTTCTGCACATCAAACGTACCGTGGAGTGGTGAAAACACCAGAAAACGTGTTTCGCGTATTAATAAGCTCGACAAGAGCGTTCTCGAAGTTTCTGCATACTTCTGACAGAAGTCTCACCAACATTATCGTAGAAAATGCATATCTCAGCTGGAAACCCCACGAAAACCAAGATATCGTCGGTTCTGCATATCATACGCACTGTGGAGTGGTGAGTACACCAGAAAACGTGTTTCTCGCGTTAAATAGCCCGAAAAGAGCGATCTGGATGATTCTGCACACTTGTCACATAAGAATCATGAAGATTATCACTGAAAATGCATATCTCATCTGGACACCGCTCGAATATCAAAATATCGCCGGTTCTGCATATCAAACGCACTGCGGAGTGGCGATAACACCAGATAACGTGTTTCTCGCATTAAATAACTCGAAAAGAACGATCCCGATGATTCTGCATACTTCTGACAGAAGTCTCACCAAGATTATCGTAGAAAATGCATATCTCAGCTTGATACCCGACGGAAGCCACGATGTCGCCGGTTCTGCATATCAAACGCACTGTGGAGTGGTGAAAACACCAGATAACGTGTTTCTCGCATTAAACAGCTCGAAAAGAGCGTTCTCGAAGATTCTGCATACTTCTGACAGAAGTCTCACCAAGATTATCGTAGCAAAGCATATCTCAGCTTGAAACCCGACCGAAACCAAGATATCTCCGTTTCTGCATGTCAAACGTACTGTGGAGTGGTGAATACACCAGAAAACGTGTTTCTCGCATTAAGTAGCACGAAAAGAGCGTTCTCGAAGATTCTGCATACTTCTGAATGAAGTCTCACCAAGATTATCGCAGAAAATGCATATCTCAGCTTGAAACCTCACGAAAACCAAGTTATCTCCGGTTCGGCACATCAAACGTACTGTGGAGTGGTGAAAACACCAGAAACCGTGTTTCTCGCATTAAATAGCTCGAAACGAGCGATCTAGATGATTGTGCATACTTCTGACTGATGTCTCACCAAGATTATCGCAGAAAATGCATATCTCAGCTTGAAACCTCACGAAAATCAAGATGTCGCCGGTTCTGCATATCAAACGCACTGTGGAGTGGTGAAAACCACCAGAGAACGTGATTCTCGCATTAAATAGATCGAAAAGAGGGATCTCGATGATTCTGCAAACTTCTGACAGAAGACTCACCAACATTATCGCAGCAAATGCATATCTCAGCTTGAACCCCGACGAAATCCAGGATGTCGCCGGTTCTGCATATCAAACGCACTGTGGGGTGGTGAAAACACCAGATAACTTGTTTCTCGCATTAAGTAGCTCGAAAAGATCGATCTCGAAGATTCTGCAATACTTCTGACAGAAGTCTCACCAAGCTTATCGTAGAAAATGCATATCTCAGCTTGAAACCCGACGCAAGCCAAAATGTCGCCGGTTCTGCATATCATACGCACTGTGGAGTGGTGAAAACACCAGATAACGTGTTTCTCGCATTAAATAGCTGGAAAAGAGCGCTCTTGATGTTTCTGCATACTTCGGACAGATGTTTCACCAAGTTTATCGTAGTAAATGCATATCTCAGCTTGAAACCCGACGAAAACCACGATGTCGCCGGTTCTGCATATCAGACGTACTGTGGGGTGGTGAAAACACCAGAAAACGTGTTTCTCGCATTAAATAGCTCGAAAAGAGCGATCTAGATGCTTCTGTATACTTCTGACAGAAGACTCACCAAGATTATCGCAGAAAATGCATATATCAGCTGGAAACATCACGAATATCAAGATATCGCCGGTTCTGCATATCAGACGCATTGTAGAGTGGTGAAAACACCAAAAAACGTGTTTCTCGCATTAACTAGCTCGAAAAGAGCGATCTCGATGATTCTGCACACTTCTGACAGAAGACTCACAAAGATTATCGCAGAAAATGCATATCTCAGCTTGAAACCCGACCGAAACCAAGATATCTCCGTTTTGGCATGTCAAACGTACTGTGGAGTGGTGAATACACCAGAAAACGTGTTTCTCGCATTAAATAGCTCGAAAAGAGCGATCTAGATGATTCTGCACACTTGTCACAGAAGAATCATGAAGATTATCACTGAAAATGCATATCTCATCTGGAAACCCCACGAAAACCAAGATATCGCAGGTTCTGCATATCAAACGCCCTGTGGAGTGATCAAAACACCAGATAACGTGTTTCTCGCATTAAATAGCTCGAAAAGAGCGATCTAGATGATTCTGCATACTTCTGACAGAAGACTCACCAAGATTATCGCAGAAAATGCATATCTCAGCTGGACACCCCACGAAAACCAAGATATCGCCGGTTCTGCATTTCGGACGCACTGTGGAGTGGTGAAAACACCAGAAAACGTGTTTCTCGCATTAACTAGCTCGAAAAGTGCGTTCTCGATGATTTTGCATACTTCTCATAGATGAAACACCAAGATTATCGCAGAAAATGCATATTTCAGCTGGAATCCCCACGAAAACCAAGTTATCGGCGGCTCTACATATCAAACGCACTGTGGAGTGGTCAAAACACCAGATAACGTGTTTCTCGCATTAAATAGCTCGAAACGAGCGATCTAGATGATTCTGCATACTTCTGACTGAAGTCTCACCAATATTATCGCAGAAAATGCATGTCTCAGCTTGAAGCCCGACGAAAACCAAGATATCGCCGGTTCTGCATATCAAACGCACTGTGGAGTGGTGAAAACACCAGAAAACGTGTTTCTCGCATTAAGCAGCTCGAAACGAGCGATCTAGATGATTCTGCATACTTCTGACTGAAGTCTCACCAATATTATCGCAGAAAATGCATATCTCAGCTTGAACCCCGACGAAAACCAAGATATCGCAGGTTCTGCATATCAAACGCCCTGTGGAGTGATCAAAACACCAGATAACGTGTTTCTCGCATTAAATAGCTCGAAAAGAGCGATCTCGAAGATTCTGCATTCTTCTGTCAGAAGACTCACCAAGATTATCGCAGAAAATGCGTTTCTCAGCTGGAAACACCACGAATGCCACGATGTAGCCGGTTCTGCATATCAAACGCACTGCGGAGTGGCGATAACACCAGATAACGTGTTTCTCGCATTAAATAACTCGAAAAGAGCGATCCCGATGATTCTGCATACTTCTGACAGAAGTCTCACCAAGATTATCGTAGAAAATGCATATCTCAGCTTGATACCCGACGGAAGCCACGATGTCGCCGGTTCTGCATATCAAACGCACTGTGGAGTGGTGAAAACACCAGATAACGTGTTTCTCGCATTAAACAGCTCGAAAAGAGCGTTCTCGAAGATTCTGCATACTTCTGACAGAAGACTCACCAAGATTATCGCAGAAAATCCATATCTCAGCTTGATACCCGACGACAGCCAAAATGTCGCCGGTTCTGCATATCAAACGCACTGTGGAGTGGTGAAAACACCAGAAAACGTGTTTCTCGCATTAAGCAGCTCGAAACGAGCGATCTAGATGATTCTGCATACTTCTGACTGAAGTCTCACCAATATTATCGCAGAAAATGCATATCTCAGCTTGAACCCCGACGAAAGCCAAGATGTCGCCGGGTCTGCATATCAAACGCACTGTGGAGTGGTGAAAACACCAGATAACGTGTTTCTCGCATTAAATAGCTCGAAAAGAGCGATCTCGAAGATTCTGCATTCTTCTGACAGAAGACTCACCAAGATTATCGCAGAAAATGCGTTTCTCAGCTGGAAACACCACGAATGCCACGATGTCGCCGGTTCTGCATATCAAACGCACTGCGGAGTGGCGATAACACCAGATAACGTGTTTCTCGCATTAAATAACTCGAAAAGAACGATCCCGATGATTCTGCATACTTCTGACAGAAGTCTCACCAAGATTATCGTAGAAAATGCATATCTCAGCTTGATACCCGACGGAAGCCACGATGTCGCCGGTTCTGCATATCAAACGCACTGTGGAGTGGTGAAAACACCAGATAACGTGTTTCTCGCATTAAACAGCTCGAAAAGAGCGTTCTCGAAGATTCTGCATACTTCTGACAGAAGTCTCACCAAGATTATCGTAGCAAAGCATATCTCAGCTTGAAACCCGACCGAAACCAAGATATCTCCGTTTCTGCATGTCAAACGTACTGTGGAGTGGTGAATACACCAGAAAACGTGTTTCTCGCATTAAGTAGCACGAAAAGAGCGTTCTCGAAGATTCTGCATACTTCTGAATGAAGTCTCACCAAGATTATCGCAGAAAATGCATATCTCAGCTTGAAACCTCACGAAAACCAAGTTATCTCCGGTTCGGCACATCAAACGTACTGTGGAGTGGTGAAAACACCAGAAACCGTGTTTCTCGCATTAAATAGCTCGAAACGAGCGATCTAGATGATTGTGCATACTTCTGACTGATGTCTCACCAAGATTATCGCAGAAAATGCATATCTCAGCTTGAAACCTCACGAAAATCAAGATGTCGCCGGTTCTGCATATCAAACGCACTGTGGAGTGGTGAAAACCACCAGAGAACGTGATTCTCGCATTAAATAGATCGAAAAGAGGGATCTCGATGATTCTGCAAACTTCTGACAGAAGACTCACCAACATTATCGCAGCAAATGCATATCTCAGCTTCAACCCCGACGAAATCCAGGATGTCGCCGGTTCTGCATATCAGACGTACTGTGGGGTGGTGAAAACACCAGAAAACGTGTTTCTCGCATTAAATAGCTCGAAAAGAGCGATCTAGATGCTTCTGTATACTTCTGACAGAAGACTCACCAAGATTATCGCAGAAAATGCATATCTCAGCTGGAAACATCACGAATATCAAGATATCGCCGGTTCTGCATATCAGACGCATTGTAGAGTGGTGAAAACACCAGAAAACGTGTTTCTCGCATTAACTAGCTCGAAAAGAGCGATCTCGATGATTCTGCACACTTCTGACAGAAGACTCACAAAGATTATCGCAGAAAATGCATATCTCAGCTTGAAACCCGACCGAAACCAAGATATCTCCGTTTTGGCATGTCAAACGTACTGTGGAGTGGTGAATACACCAGAAAACGTGTTTCTCGCATTAAATAGCTCGAAAAGAGCGATCTAGATGATTCTGCACACTTGTCACAGAAGAATCATGAAGATTATCACTGAAAATGCGTATCTCATCTGGAAACCCCACGAAAACCAAGATATCGCAGGTTCTGCATATCAAACGCCCTGTGGAGTGATCAAAACACCAGATAACGTGTTTCTCGCATTAAATAGCTCGAAAAGAGCGATCTAGATGATTCTGCATACTTCTGACAGAACACTCACCAAGATTATCGCAGAAAATGCATATCTCAGCTGGAAACCCCACGAAAACCAAGATATCGCCGGTTCTGCATTTCGGACGCACTGTGGAGTGGTGAAAACACCAGAAAACGTGTTTCTCGCATTAACTAGCTCGAAAAGTGCGTTCTCGATGATTTTGCATACTTCTCATAGATGAAACACCAAGATTATCGCAGAAAATGCATATTTCAGCTGGAATCCCCACGAAAACCAAGTTATCGGCGGATCTACATATCAAACGCACTGTGGAGTGGTCAAAACACCAGATAACGTGTTTCTCGCATTAAATAGCTCGAAACGAGCGATCTAGATGATTCTGCATACTTCTGACTGAAGTCTCACCAATATTATCGCAGAAAATGCATGTCTCAGCTTGAAGCCCGACGAAAACCACGATGTCGCCGGTTCTGCATATCAAACGCACTGTGGAATGTTGAAAACACCAGAAAACGTGTTTCTCGCATGATGTAGCTCGAACAGAGCGTTCTCGAAGGTCCTGCATACTTCTGACAGAGGTCTCACCAAGATTATCGTAGAAAATGCATATCTCAGCTTGAAAGCCGACGAAAACCAAGTTATCTCCGGTTCTGCACATCAAACGTTCCGTGGAGTGGTGAAAACACCAGAAAACGTGTTTCTCGCATGATGTAGCTCGAACAGAGCGTTCTCGAAGGTCCTGCATACTTCTGACAGAAGTCTCACCAAGATTATCGTAAAAAATGCATATCTCAGCTTGAAACCCCACGAAAACCAAAATATCGCTGGTTCTGCATATCAAACGCACTGTGGAGTGGTGAAAACACCAGATAACGTGTTTCTCGTATTAAATAGGTCGAAAAGAGCGATCTCGAAGATTCTGCATACTTCTGACAGAAGTCTCACCAACATTATCGTAGAAAATGCATATCTCAGCTTGAAACCCGACCGAAACCAAGATATCTCCGTTTCTGCATGACAAACGTACTGTGGAGTGGTGAACACACCAGAAAACGCGTTTCTCGCATTAAATAGCTCGACAAGAGCGATCTAGATGACACTGCACACTTGTCACAGAAGAATCATGAAGATTATCACAGAAAATGCATATCTCATCTGGAAATCCCACGAAAACCAAGATATCGCAGGTTCTGCATATCCAACGAACTGTGGAGTGGTGAAAACCCCAGAAAACGTGTTCCTCGCATTAAATAGCTCTAAAAGTACGATCTCGATGACTCTGCATACTTCGGACAGAAGTCTCACCAAGATTATCGCAGAAAATGCATATCTGAGCTTGAAACCCCACGAAAACCAGGATATCGTCGGTTCTGCACATCATACGCACTGTGGAGTGGTGAAAACACCAGATAACGTGTTTCTCGCATTAAATCGCTCAAAACGAGCGATCTCGATGATTAAGCATACTTCGGACAGAAGTCTCACCAAGATTATCGCAGGAATTGCATATCTCAGCTTGAACCCCACGAAAACCCAGATATCGCCGGTTCTGCATATCAAACGCTCTGTGGAGTGGTGAATACAACAGAAAACGTGTTCCTCGCATTAAATAGCTCTAAAAGTACGATCTCGATGACTCTGCATACTTCAGACAGAAGTCTCACCAAGATTATCGTAGAAAATGCATATCTCAGCTTGAAACCCGACGAAAACCAAGTTATCACCGGTTCTGCACATCAAACGTACCGTGGAGTGGTGAAAACACCAGAAAACGTGTTTCGCGTATTAATAAGCTCGAAAAGAGCGTTCTCGAAATTTCTGCATACTTCTGACAGAAGTCTCACCAACATTATCGTAGAAAATGCATATCTCAGCTGGAAACCCCACGAAAACCAAGATATCGTCGGTTCTGCATATCATACGCACTGTGGATTGGTGAAAACACCAGATAACGTGTTTCTCGCATTAAATAGCTCGAAACGAGCGATCTCGATGATTCTGCATACTTCGGACAGAAGTCTCACCATGATTATCGTTAAAAATGCATATCTCAGCTTGAAACCCGACCGAAACCAAGATATCTCCGTTTCTGCATGTCAAACGTACTGTGGAGTGGTGAATACACCAGAAAACGTGTTTCTCGCATTAAATAGCCCGAAATGAGCGATCTGGATGATTCTGCACACTTGTCACATAAGAATCATGAAGATTATCACTGAAAATGCATATCTCATCTGGACACCGCTCGAATATCAAAATATCGCCGGTTCTGCATATCAAACGCTCTGTGGAGTGGTGAATACAACAGAAAACGTGTTTCGCGCATTAAATAGCTCGAGAAGTGCAATCTAGATGATTCTGCATACTTGTGACAGAAGACTCACCAAGATTATCGCAGAAAATGCATATCTCAGCTTGATACCCGACGACAGCCAAGATGTCGCCGGTTCTGCATATCAAACGCACTGTGGAGTGGTGAAAACACCAGATAACGTGTTTCTCGCATTAAACAGCTCGAAAAGAGCGATCTAGATGATTCTGCATACTTCTGACTGAAGTCTCACCAAGATTATCGCAGGAATTGCATATCTCAGCTTGAAACCCCACGAAAACCCAGATATCGCTGGTTCTGCATATCAAACGCACTGTGGAGTGGTGAAAACACCAGATAACGTGTTTCTCGTATTAAATAGGTCGAAAAGAGCGATCTCGAAGATTCTGCATACTTCTGACAGAAGTCTCACCAACATTATCGTAGAAAATGCATATCTCAGCTTGAAACCCGACCGAAACCAAGATATCTCCGTTTCTGCATGACAAACGTACTGTGGAGTGGTGAATACACCAGATAACGTGTTTCTCGCATTAAATAGCTCGAAACGAGCGATCTAGATGATTCTGCATACTTCTGACTGAAGTCTCACCAATATTATCGCAGAAAATGCATGTCTCAGCTTGAAGCCCGACGAAAACCACGATGTCGCCGGTTCTGCATATCAAACGCACTGTGGAATGTTGAAAACACCAGAAAACGTGTTTCTCGCATGATGTACCTCGAACAGAGCGTTCTCGAAGGTCCTGCATACTTCTGACAGAGGTCTCACCAAGATTATCGTAGAAAATGCATATCTCAGCTTGAAAGCCGACGAAAACCAAGTTATCTCCGGTTCTGCACATCAAACGTTCCGTGGAGTGGTGAAAACACCAGAAAACGTGTTTCTCGCATGATGTAGCTCGAACAGAGCGTTCTCGAAGGTCCTGCATACTTCTGACAGAAGTCTCACCAAGATTATCGTAAAAAATGCATATCTCAGCTTGAAACCCCACGAAAAACAAAATATCGCTGGTTCTGCATATCAAACGCACT
>OX638120.1:2898200-2994200 GCA_951804975.1 Anthophora plumipes | reverse complement strand
GTGGAGTGGTGAAAACACCAGATAACGTGTTTCTCGTATTAAATAGGTCGAAAAGAGCGATCTCGAAGATTCTGCATACTTCTGACAGAAGTCTCACCAACATTATCGTAGAAAATGCATATCTCAGCTTGAAACCCGACCGAAACCAAGATATCTCCGTTTCTGCATGACAAACGTACTGTGGAGTGGTGAACACACCAGAAAACGTGTTTCTCGCATTAAATAGCTCGAAAAGAGCGATCTAGATGCTTCTGTATACTTCTGACAGAAGACTCACCAAGATTATCGCAGAAAATGCATATCTCAGCTGGAAACATCACGAATATCAAGATATCGCCGGTTCTGCATATCAGACGCATTGTAGAGTGGTGAAAACACCAGAAAACGTGTTTCTCGCATTAACTAGCTCGAAAAGAGCGATCTCGATGATTCTGCACACTTCTGACAGAAGACTCACAAAGATTATCGCAGAAAATGCATATCTCAGCTTGAAACCCGACCGAAACCAAGATATCTCCGTTTTGGCATGTCAAACGTACTGTGGAGTGGTGAATACACCAGAAAACGTGTTTCTCGCATTAAATAGCTCGAAAAGAGCGATCTAGATGATTCTGCACACTTGTCACAGAAGAATCATGAAGATTATCACTGAAAATGCGTATCTCATCTGGAAACCCCACGAAAACCAAGATATCGCAGGTTCTGCATATCAAACGCCCTGTGGAGTGATCAAAACACCAGATAACGTGTTTCTCGTATTAAATAGCTCGAAAAGAGCGATCTAGATGATTCTGCATACTTCTGACAGAACACTCTCCAAGATTATCGCAGAAAATGCATATCTCAGCTGGAAACCCCACGAAAACCAAGATATCGCCGGTTCTGCATTTCGGACGCACTGTGGATTGGTGAAAACACCAGAAAACGTGTTTCTCGCATTAACTAGCTCGAAAAGTGCGTTCTCGATGATTTTGCATACTTCTCATAGATGAAACACCAAGATTATCGCAGAAAATGCATATTTCAGCTGGAATCCCCACGAAAACCAAGTTATCGGCGGCTCTACATATCAAACGCACTGTGGAGTGGTCAAAACACCAGATAACGTGTTTCTCGCATTAAATAGCTCGAAACGAGCGATCTAGATGATTCTGCATACTTCTGACTGAAGTCTCACCAATATTATCGCAGAAAATGCATGTCTCAGCTTGAAGCCCGACGAAAACCACGATGTCGCCGGTTCTGCATATCAAACGCACTGTGGAATGTTGAAAACACCAGAAAACGTGTTTCTCGCATGATGTAGCTCGAACAGAGCGTTCTCGAAGGTCCTGCATACTTCTGACAGAGGTCTCACCAAGATTATCGTAGAAAATGCATATCTCAGCTTGAAAGCCGACGAAAACCAAGTTATCTCCGGTTCTGCACATCAAACGTTCCGTGGAGTGGTGAAAACACCAGAAAACGTGTTTCTCGCATGATGTAGCTCGAACAGAGCGTTCTCGAAGGTCCTGCATACTTCTGACAGAAGTCTCACCAAGATGATCGTAAAAAATGCATATCTCAGCTTGAAACCCCACGAAAACCAAAATATCGCTGGTTCTGCATATCAAACGCACTGTGGAGTGGTGAAAACACCAGATAACGTGTTTCTCGTATTAAATAGGTCGAAAAGAGCGATCTCGAAGATTCTGCATACTTCTGACAGAAGTCTCACCAACATTATCGTAGAAAATGCATATCTCAGCTTGAAACCCGACCGAAACCAAGATATCTCCGTTTCTGCATGTCAAACGTACTGTGGAGTGGTGAATACACCAGAAAACGTGTTCCTCGCATTAAATAGCTCTAAAAGTACGATCTCGATGACTCTGCATACTTCAGACAGAAGTCTCACCAAGATTATCGTAGAAAATGCATATCTCAGCTTGAAACCCGACGAAAACCAAGTTATCACCGGTTCTGCACATCAAACGTACCGTGGAGTGGTGAAAACACCAGAAAACGTGTTTCGCGTATTAATAAGCTCGAAAAGAGCGTTCTCGAAATTTCTGCATACTTCTGACAGAAGTCTCACCAACATTATCGTAGAAAATGCATATCTCAGCTGGAAACCCCACGAAAACCAAGATATCGTCGGTTCTGCATATCATACGCACTGTGGATTGGTGAAAACACCAGATAACGTGTTTCTCGCATTAAATAGCTCGAAACGAGCGATCTCGATGATTCTGCATACTTCGGACAGAAGTCTCACCATGATTATCGTTAAAAATGCATATCTCAGCTTGAAACCCGACCGAAACCAAGATATCTCCGTTTCTGCATGTCAAACGTACTGTGGAGTGGTGAATACACCAGAAAACGTGTTTCTCGCATTAAATAGCCCGAAAAGAGCGATCTGGATGATTCTGCACACTTGTCACATAAGAATCATGAAGATTATCACTGAAAATGCATATCTCATCTGGACACCGCTCGAATATCAAAATATCGCCGGTTCTGCATATCAAACGCTCTGTGGAGTGGTGAATACAACAGAAAACGTGTTTCGCGCATTAAATAGCTCGAGAAGTGCAATCTAGATGATTCTGCATACTTGTGACAGAAGACTCACCAAGATTATCGCAGAAAATGCATATCTCAGCTTGATACCCGACGACAGCCAAGATGTCGCCGGTTCTGCATATCAAACGCACTGTGGAGTGGTGAAAACACCAGATAACGTGTTTCTCGCATTAAACAGCTCGAAAAGAGCGTTCTCGATGATGCTGCATACTTCTGACTGATGTCTCACCAATATTATCGCAGAAAATGCATATCTCAGCTTGAACCCCTACGACACCCAAGATGTCGCCGGCTCTGCATATCAAACGCACTGTGGAGTGGTGAAAACACCAGAAAACGTGTTTCTCGCATTAAGCAGCTCGAAACGAGCGATCTAGATGATTCTGCATACTTCTGACTGAAGTCTCACCAATATTATCGCAGAAAATGCATATCTCATCTTGAACCCCGACGAAAGCCAAGATGTCGCCGGGTCTGCATATCAAACGCACTGTGGAGTGGTGAAAACACCAGATAACGTGTTTCTCGCATTAAATAGCTCGAAAAGAGCGATCTCGAAGATTCTGCATTCTTCTGTCAGAAGACTCACCAAGATTATCGCAGAAAATGCGTTTCTCAGCTGGAAACACCACGAATGCCACGATGTAGCCGGTTCTGCATATCAAACGCACTGCGGAGTGGCGATAACACCAGATAACGTGTTTCTCGCATTAAATAACTCGAAAAGAGCGATCCCGATGATTCTGCATACTTCTGACAGAAGTCTCACCAAGATTATCGTAGAAAATGCATATCTCAGCTTGATACCCGACGGAAGCCACGATGTCGCCGGTTCTGCATATCAAACGCACTGTGGAGTGGTGAAAACACCAGATAACGTGTTTCTCGCATTAAACAGCTCGAAAAGAGCGTTCTCGAAGATTCTGCATACTTCTGACAGAAGACTCACCAAGATTATCGCAGAAAATCCATATCTCAGCTTGATACCCGACGACAGCCAAAATGTCGCCGGTTCTGCATATCAAACGCACTGTGGAGTGGTGAAAACACCAGAAAACGTGTTTCTCGCATTAAGCAGCTCGAAACGAGCGATCTAGATGATTCTGCATACTTCTGACTGAAGTCTCACCAATATTATCGCAGAAAATGCATATCTCAGCTTGAACCCCGACGAAAGCCAAGATGTCGCCGGATCTGCATATCAAACGCACTGTGGAGTGGTGAAAACACCAGATAACGTGTTTCTCGCATTAAATAGCTCGAAAAGAGCGATCTCGAAGATTCTGCATTCTTCTGACAGAAGACTCACCAAGATTATCGCAGAAAATGCGTTTCTCAGCTGGAAACACCACGAATGCCACGATGTCGCCGGTTCTGCATATCAAACGCACTGCGGAGTGGCGATAACACCAGATAACGTGTTTCTCGCATTAAATAACTCGAAAAGAACGATCCCGATGATTCTGCATACTTCTGACAGAAGTCTCACCAAGATTATCGTAGAAAATGCATATCTCAGCTTGATACCCGACGGAAGCCACGATGTCGCCGGTTCTGCATATCAAACGCACTGTGGAGTGGTGAAAACACCAGATAACGTGTTTCTCGCATTAAACAGCTCGAAAAGAGCGTTCTCGATGATGCTGCATACTTCTGACAGAAGAATCACCAAGATTATCGTAGAAAATGCATATCTCAGCTTGAATCCCGACCGTAACCAAGATGTCTCCGGTTCTGCATATCAAACGCACTGTGGAGCGGTGAAAACACCAGATAAGGTGTTTCTCGCATTAAATAGCTCGAAACGAGCCATCTAGATGATTCTGCATACTTCTGACTGATGTCTCACCAATATTATCGCAGATAATGCATATCTCAGCTTGAACCCCGACGAAATCCAAGATGTCGCCGGTTCTGCATATCAAACGCACTGTGGGGTGGTGAAAACACCAGAAAACGCGTTTCTCGCATTAAATAGCTCGAAAAGAGCGATCTAGATGATTCTGCACACTTGTCACAGAAGAATCATGAAGATGATCACTGAAAATGCATATCTCATCTGGAAACCCCACGAAAACCAAGATATCGCCGGTTCTGCATATCAAAAGCACTGTGGAATGTTGAAAACACCAGAAAACGTGTTTCTCGCATGATGAAGCTCGAACAGACCGTTCTCGATGATCCTGCATACTTCTGACAGAAGTCTCACCAAGATTATCGTAAAAAATGCATATCTCAGCTTGAAACCCGACCGAAACCAAGATATCTCCGTTTCTGCATGACAAACGTACTGTGGAGTGGTGAACACACCAGAAAACGCGTTTCTCGCATTAAATAGCTCGACAAGAGCGATCTAGATGATTCTGCACACTTGTCACAGAAGAATCATGAAGATTATCACTGAAAATGCATATCTCATCTGGAAACCCCACGAAAACCAAGATATCGCATGTTCTGCATATCCAACGAACTGTGGAGTGGTGAAAACCCCAGAAAACGTGTTCCTCGCATTAAATAGCTCTAAAAGTACGATCTCGATGACTCTGCATACTTCGGACAGAAGTCTCACCAAGATTATCGCGGAAAATGCATATCTGAGCTTGAAACCCCACGAAAACCAGGATATCGTCGGTTCTGCACATCATACGCACTGTGGAGTGGTGAAAACACCAGATAACGTGTTTCTCGCATTAAATCGCTCAAAACGAGCGATCTCGATGATTAAGCATACTTCGGACAGAAGTCTCACCAAGATTATCGCAGGAATTGCATATCTCAGCTTGAAACCCCACGAAAACCAAGATATCGCCGGTTCTGCATATCAAACGCTCTGTGGAGTGGTGAATACAACAGAATACGTGTTCCTAGCATTAAATAGCTCTAAAAGTACGATCTCGATGACTCTGCATACTTCAGACAGAAGTCTCACCATGATTATCGTAGAAAATGCATATCTCAGCTTGAAACCCGACGAAAACCAAGTTATCTCCGGTTCTGCACATCAAACGTACCGTGGAGTGGTGAAAACACCAGAAAACGTGTTTCGCGTATTAATAAGCTCGAAAAGAGCGTTCTCGAAGTTTCTGCATACTTCTGACAGAAGTCTCACCAACATTATCGTAGAAAATGCATATCTCAGCTGGAAACCCCACGAAAACCAAGATATCGTCGGTTCTGCATATCATACGCACTGTGGAGTGGTGAAAACACCAGATAACGTGTTTCTCGCATTAAATAGCTCGAAACGAGCGATCTCGATGATTCTGCATACTTCGGACAGAAGTCTCACCATGATTATCGTTAAAAATGCATATCTCAGCTTGAAACCCAACCGAAACCAAGATATCTCCGTTTCTGCATGTCAAACGTACTGTGGAGTGGTGAATACACCAGAAAACGTGTTTCTCGCATTAAATAGCCCGAAAAGAGCGATCTGGATGATTCTGCACACTTGTCACATAAGAATCATGAAGATTATCACTGAAAATGCATATCTCATCTGGACACCGCTCGAATATCAAAATATCGCCGGTTCTGCATATCAAACGCTCTGTGGAGTGGTGAATACAACAGAAAACGTGTTTCGCGCATTAAATAGCTCGAAAAGTGCAATCTAGATGATTCTGCATACTTGTGACAGAAGACTCACCAATATTATCGAAGATAATGCATATCTCAGCTTGAACCCCGACGAAATCCAAGATGTCGCCGGTTCTGCATATCAAACGCACTGTGGGGTGGTGAAAACACCAGAAAACGTGTTTCTCGCATTAAATAGCTCGAAAAGAGCGATCTAGATGATTCTGCACACTTGTCACAGAAGAATCATGAAGATGATCACTGAAAATGCATATCTCATCTGGAAACCCCACGAAAACCAAGATATCGCCGGTTCTGCATATCAAAAGCACTGTGGAATGTTGAAAACACCAGAAAACGTGTTTCTCGCATGATGAAGCTCGAACAGAGCGTTCTCGAAGATCCTGCATACTTCTGACAGAAGTCTCACCAAGATTATCGTAAAAAATGCATATCGCAGCTTGAAACCCGACCGAAACCAAGATATCTCCGTTTCTGCATGACAAACGTACTGTGGAGTGGTGAACACACCAGAAAACGCGTTTCTCGCATTAAATAGCTCGACAAGAGCGATCTAGATGATTCTGCACACTTGTCACAGAAGAATCATGAAGATTATCACTGAAAATGCATATCTCATCTGGAAACCCCACGAAAACCAAGATATCGCAGGTTCTGCATATCCAACGAACTGTGGAGTGGTGAAAACCCCAGAAAACGTGTTCCTCGCATTAAATAGCTCTAAAAGTACGATCTCGATGACTCTGCATACTTCGGACAGAAGTCTCACCAAGATTATCGCAGAAAATGCATATCTGAGCTTGAAACCCCACGAAAACCAGGATATCGTCGGTTCTGCACATCATACGCACTGTGGAGTGGTGAAAACACCAGATAACGTGTTTCTCGCATTAAATCGCTCAAAACGAGCGATCTCGATGATTAAGCATACTTCGGACAGAAGTCTCACCAAGATTATCGCAGGAATTGCATATCTCAGCTTGAAACCCCACGAAAACCCAGATATCGCCGGTTCTGCATATCAAACGCTCTGTGGAGTGGTGAATACAACAGAAAACGTGTTCCTCGCATTAAATAGCTCTAAAAGTACGATCTCGATGACTCTGCATACTTCAGACAGAAGTCTCACCAAGATTATCGTAGAAAATGCATATCTCAGCTTGAAACCCGACGAAAACCAAGTTATCACCGGTTCTGCACATCAAACGTACCGTGGAGTGGTGAAAACACCAGAAAACGTGTTTCGCGTATTAATAAGCTCGAAAAGAGCGTTCTCGAAATTTCTGCATACTTCTGACAGAAGTCTCACCAACATTATCGTAGAAAATGCATATCTCAGCTGGAAACCCCACGAAAACCAAGATATCGTCGGTTCTGCATATCATACGCACTGTGGATTGGTGAAAACACCAGATAACGTGTTTCTCGCATTAAATAGCTCGAAACGAGCGATCTCGATGATTCTGCATACTTCGGACAGAAGTCTCACCATGATTATCGTTAAAAATGCATATCTCAGCTTGAAACCCGACCGAAACCAAGATATCTCCGTTTCTGCATGTCAAACGTACTGTGGAGTGGTGAATACACCAGAAAACGTGTTTCTCGCATTAAATAGCCCGAAAAGAGCGATCTGGATGATTCTGCACACTTGTCACATAAGAATCATGAAGATTATCACTGAAAATGCATATCTCATCTGGACACCGCTCGAATATCAAAATATCGCCGGTTCTGCATATCAAACGCTCTGTGGAGTGGTGAATACAACAGAAAACGTGTTTCGCGCATTAAATAGCTCGAGAAGTGCAATCTAGATGATTCTGCATACTTGTGACAGAAGACTCACCAAGATTATCGCAGAAAATGCATATCTCAGCTTGATACCCGACGACAGCCAAGATGTCGCCGGTTCTGCATATCAAACGCACTGTGGAGTGGTGAAAACACCAGATAACGTGTTTCTCGCATTAAACAGCTCGAAAAGAGCGTTCTCGATGATGCTGCATACTTCTGACTGATGTCTCACCAATATTATCGCAGAAAATGCATATCTCAGCTTGAACCCCTACGACACCCAAGATGTCGCCGGCTCTGCATATCAAACGCACTGTGGAGTGGTGAAAACACCAGAAAACGTGTTTCTCGCATTAAGCAGCTCGAAACGAGCGATCTAGATGATTCTGCATACTTCTGACTGAAGTCTCACCAATATTATCGCAGAAAATGCATATCTCATCTTGAACCCCGACGAAAGCCAAGATGTCGCCGGGTCTGCATATCAAACGCACTGTGGAGTGGTGAAAACACCAGATAACGTGTGTCTCGCATTAAATAGCTCGAAAAGAGCGATCTCGAAGATTCTGCATTCTTCTGTCAGAAGACTCACCAAGATTATCGCAGAAAATGCGTTTCTCAGCTGGAAACACCACGAATGCCACGATGTAGCCGGTTCTGCATATCAAACGCACTGCGGAGTGGCGATAACACCAGATAACGTGTTTCTCGCATTAAATAACTCGAAAAGAGCGATCCCGATGATTCTGCATACTTCTGACAGAAGTCTCACCAAGATTATCGTAGAAAATGCATATCTCAGCTTGATACCCGACGGAAGCCACGATGTCGCCGGTTCTGCATATCAAACGCACTGTGGAGTGGTGAAAACACCAGATAACGTGTTTCTCGCATTAAACAGCTCGAAAAGAGCGTTCTCGAAGATTCTGCATACTTCTGACAGAAGACTCACCAAGATTATCGCAGAAAATCCATATCTCAGCTTGATACCCGACGACAGCCAAAATGTCGCCGGTTCTGCATATCAAACGCACTGTGGAGTGGTGAAAACACCAGAAAACGTGTTTCTCGCATTAAGCAGCTCGAAACGAGCGATCTAGATGATTCTTCATACTTCTGACTGAAGTCTCACCAATATTATCGCAGAAAATGCATATCTCAGCTTGAACCCCGACGAAAGCCAAGATGTCGCCGGGTCTGCATATCAAACGCACTGTGGAGTGGTGAAAACACCAGATAACGTGTTTCTCGCATTAAATAGCTCGAAAAGAGCGATCTCGAAGATTCTGCATTCTTCTGACAGAAGACTCACCAAGATTATCGCAGAAAATGCGTTTCTCAGCTGGAAACACCACGAATGCCACGATGTCGCCGGTTCTGCATATCAAACGCACTGCGGAGTGGCGATAACACCAGATAACGTGTTTCTCGCATTAAATAACTCGAAAAGAACGATCCCGATGATTCTGCATACTTCTGACAGAAGTCTCACCAAGATTATCGTAGAAAAGCATATCTCAGCTTGAAACCCGACCGAAACCAAGATATCTCCGTTTCTGCATGTCAAACGTACTGTGGAGTGGTGAATACACCAGAAAACGTGTTTCTCGCATTAAGTAGCACGAAAAGAGCGTTCTCGAAGATTCTGCATACTTCTGACAGAAGACTCACCAAGATTATCGCAGAAAATCCATATCTCAGCTTGATACCCGACGACAGCCAAAATGTCGCCGGTTCTGCATATCAAACGCACTGTGGAGCGGTGAAAACACCAGATAAGGTGTTTCTCGCATTAAATAGCTCGAAACGAGCCATCTAGATGATTCTGCATACTTCTGACTGATGTCTCACCAATATTATCGCAGATAATGCATATCTCAGCTTGAACCCCGACGAAATCCAAGATGTCGCCGGTTATGCATATCAAACGCACTGTGGGGTGGTGAAAACACCAGAAAACGTGTTTCTCGCATTAAATAGCTCGAAAAGAGCGATCTAGATGATTCTGCACACTTGTCACAGAAGAATCATGAAGATGATCACTGAAAATGCATATCTCATCTGGAAACCCCACGAAAACCAAGATATCGCCGGTTCTGCATATCAAAAGCACTGTGGAATGTTGAAAACACCAGAAAACGTGTTTCTCGCATGATGAAGCTCGAACAGAGCGTTCTCGAAGATCCTGCATACTTCTGACAGAAGTCTCACCAAGATTATCGTAAAAAATGCATATCTCAGCTTGAAACCCGACCGAAACCAAGATATCTCCGTTTCTGCATGACAAACGTACTGTGGAGTGGTGAACACACCAGAAAACGCGTTTCTCGCATTAAATAGCTCGACAAGAGCGATCTAGATGATTCTGCACACTTGTCACAGAAGAATCATGAAGATTATCACTGAAAATGCATATCTCATCTGGAAACCCCACGAAAACCAAGATATCGCATGTTCTGCATATCCAACGAACTGTGGAGTGGTGAAAACCCCAGAAAACGTGTTCCTCGCATTAAATAGCTCTAAAAGTACGATCTCGATGACTCTGCATACTTCGGACAGAAGTCTCACCAAGATTATCACAGAAAATGCATATCTGAGCTTGAAACCCCACGAAAACCAGGATATCGTCGGTTCTGCACATCATACGCACTGTGGAGTGGTGAAAACACCAGATAACGTGTTTCTCGCATTAAATCGCTCAAAACGAGCGATCTTGATGATTAAGCATACTTCGGACAGAAGTCTCACCAAGATTATCGCAGGAATTGCATATCTCAGCTTGAAACCCCACGAAAACCAAGATATCGCCGGTTCTGCATATCAAACGCTCTGTGGAGTGGTGAATACAACAGAATACGTGTTCCTCGCATTAAATAGCTCTAAAAGTACGATCTCGATGACTCTGCATACTTCAGACAGAAGTCTCACCATGATTATCGTAGAAAATGCATATCTCAGCTTGAAACCCGACGAAAACCAAGTTATCTCCGGTTCTGCACATCAAACGTACCGTGGAGTGGTGAAAACACCAGAAAACGTGTTTCGCGTATTAATAAGCTCGAAAAGAGCGTTCTCGAAGTTTCTGCATACTTCTGACAGAAGTCTCACCAACATTATCGTAGAAAATGCATATCTCAGCTGGAAACCCCACGAAAACCAAGATATCGTCGGTTCTGCATATCATACGCACTGTGGAGTGGTGAAAACACCAGATAACGTGTTTCTCGCATTAAATAGCTCGAAACGAGCGATCTCGATGATTCTGCATACTTCGGACAGAAGTCTCACCATGATTATCGTTAAAAATGCATATCTCAGCTTGAAACCCAACCGAAACCAAGATATCTCCGTTTCTGCATGTCAAACGTACTGTGGAGTGGTGAATACACCAGAAAACGTGTTTCTCGCATTAAATAGCCCGAAAAGAGCGATCTGGATGATTCTGCACACTTCTCACATAAGAATCATGAAGATTATCACTGAAAATGCATATCTCATCTGGACACCGCTCGAATATCAAAATATCGCCGGTTCTGCATATCAAACGCTCTGTGGAGTGGTGAATACAACAGAAAACGTGTTTCGCGCATTAAATAGCTCGAAAAGTGCAATCTAGATGATTCTGCATACTTGTGACAGAAGACTCACCAATATTATCGCAGATAATGCATATCTCAGCTTGAACCCCGACGAAATCCAAGATGTCGCCGGTTCTGCATATCAAACGCACTGTGGGGTGGTGAAAACACCAGAAAACGTGTTTCTCGCATTAAATAGCTCGAAAAGAGCGATCTAGATGATTCTGCACACTTGTCACAGAAGAATCATGAAGATGATCACTGAAAATGCATATCTCATCTGGAAACCCCACGAAAACCAAGATATCGCCGGTTCTGCATATCAAAAGCACTGTGGAATGTTGAAAACACCAGAAAACGTGTTTCTCGCATGATGAAGCTCGAACAGAGCGTTCTCGAAGATCCTGCATACTTCTGACAGAAGTCTCACCAAGATTATCGTAAAAAATGCATATCGCAGCTTGAAACCCGACCGAAACCAAGATATCTCCGTTTCTGCATGACAAACGTACTGTGGAGTGGTGAACACACCAGAAAACGCGTTTCTCGCATTAAATAGCTCGACAAGAGCGATCTAGATGATTCTGCACACTTGTCACAGAAGAATCATGAAGATTATCACTGAAAATGCATATCTCATCTGGAAACCCCACGAAAACCAAGATATCGCAGGTTCTGCATATCCAACGAACTGTGGAGTGGTGAAAACCCCAGAAAACGTGTTCCTCGCATTAAATAGCTCTAAAAGTACGATCTCGATGACTCTGCATACTTCGGACAGAAGTCTCACCAAGATTATCGCAGAAAATGCATATCTGAGCTTGAAACCCCACGAAAACCAGGATATCGTCGGTTCTGCACATCATACGCACTGTGGAGTGGTGAAAACACCAGATAACGTGTTTCTCGCATTAAATCGCTCAAAACGAGCGATCTCGATGATTAAGCATACTTCGGACAGAAGTCTCACCAAGATTATCGCAGGAATTGCATATCTCAGCTTGAAACCCCACGAAAACCAAGATATCGCCGGTTCTGCATATCAAACGCTCTGTGGAGTGGTGAATACAACAGAATACGTGTTCCTCGCTTTAAATAGCTCTAAAAGTACGATCTCGATGACTCTGCATACTTCAGACAGAAGTCTCACCATGATTATCGTAGAAAATGCATATCTCAGCTTGAAACCCGACGAAAACCAAGTTATCTCCGGTTCTGCACATCAAACGTACCGTGGAGTGGTGAAAACACCAGAAAACGTGTTTCGCGTATTAATAAGCTCGAAAAGAGCGTTCTCGAAGTTTCTGCATACTTCTGACAGAAGTCTCACCAACATTATCGTAGAAAATGCATATCTCAGCTGGAAACCCCACGAAAACCAAGATATCGTCGGTTCTGCATATCATACGCACTGTGGAGTGGTGAAAACACCAGATAACGTGTTTCTCGCATTAAATAGCTCGAAACGAGCGATCTCGATGATTCTGCATACTTCGGACAGAAGTCTCACCATGATTATCGTTAAAAATGCATATCTCAGCTTGAAACCCGACCGAAACCAAGATATCTCCGTTTCTGCATGTCAAACGTACTGTGGAGTGGTGAATACACCAGAAAACGTGTTTCTCGCATTAAATAGCCCGAAAAGAGCGATCTGGATGATTCTGCACACTTGTCACATAAGAATCATGAAGATTATCACTGAAAATGCATATCTCATCTGGACACCGCTCGAATATCAAAATATCGCCGGTTCTGCATATCAAACGCTCTGTGGAGTGGTGAATACAACAGAAAACGTGTTTCGCGCATTAAATAGCTCGAAAAGTGCAATCTAGATGATTCTGCATACTTGTGACAGAAGACTCACCAAGATTATCGCAGAAAATGCATATCTCAGCTTGATACCCGACGACAGCCAAGATGTCGCCGGTTCTGCATATCAAACGCACTGTAGAGTGGTGAAAACACCAGATAACGTGTTTCTCGTATTAAATATCTCGAAACGAGCGATCTAGATGATTCTGCATACTTCTGACAGAAGACTCACCAAGATTATCGCAGAAAATGCATATCTCAGCTGGAAACACCACGAAAACCAAGATATCGCCGGTTCTGCATTTCGGACGCACTGTGGAGTGGTGAAAACACCAGAAAACGTGTTTCTCGCATTAACTAGCTCGAAAAGTGCGTTCTCGATGATTTTGCATACTTCTCATAGATGAAACACCAAGATTATCGCAGAAAATGCATATTTCAGCTGGAATCCCCACGAAAACCAAGTTATCGGCGGCTCTACATATCAAACGCACTGTGGAGTGGTCCAAACACCAGATAACGTGTTTCTCGCATTAAATAGCTCGAAACAAGCGATCTAGATGATTCTGCATACTTCTGACTGAAGTCTCACCAATATTATCGCAGAAAATGCATGTCTCAGCTTGAAACCCGACGAAAACCACGATGTCGCCGGTTCTGCATATCAAACGCACTGTGGAATGTTGAAAACACCAGAAAACGTGTTTCTCGCATGATGTAGCTCGAACAGAGCGTTCTCGAAGGTCCTGCATACTTCTGACAGAGGTCTCACCAAGATTATCGTAGAAAATGCATATCTCAGCTTGAAAGCCGACGAAAACCAAGTTATCTCCGGTTCTGCACATCAAACGTTCCGTGGAGTGGTGAAAACACCAGAAAACGTGTTTCTCGCATTAAATCGCTCAAAACGAGCGATCTCGATGATTAAGCATACTTCGGACAGAAGTCTCACCAAGATTATCGCAGGAATTGCATATCTCAGCTTGAAACCCCACGAAAACCAAGATATCGCCGGTTCTGCATATCAAACGCTCTGTGGAGTGGTGAATACAACAGAAAACGTGTTCCTCGCATTAAATAGCTCTAAAAGTACGATCTCGATGACTCTGCATACTTCAGACAGAAGTCTCACCAAGATTATCGTAGAAAATGCATATCTCAGCTTGAAACCCGACGAAAACCAAGTTATCTCCGGTTCTGCACATCAAACGTACCGTGGAGTGGTGAAAACACCAGAAAACGTGTTTCGCGTACTAATAAGCTCGAAAAGAGCGTTCTCGAAGTTTCTGCATACTTCTGACAGAAGTCTCACCAACATTATCGTAGAAAATGCATATCTCAGCTGGAAACCCCACGAAAACCAAGATATCGTCGGTTCTGCATATCATACGCACTGTGGAGTGGTGAAAACACCAGATAACGTGTTTCTCGCATTAAATAGCTCGAAACGAGCGATCTCGATGATTCTGCATACTTCGGACAGAAGTCTCACCATGATTATCGTTAAAAATGCATATCTCAGCTTGAAACCCGACCGAAACCAAGATATCTCCGTTTCTGCATGTCAAACGTACTGTGGAGTGGTGAATACACCAGAAAACGTGTTTCTCGCATTAAATAGCCCGAAAAGAGCGATCTGGATGATTCTGCACACTTGTCACATAAGAATCATGAAGATTATCACTGAAAATGCATATCTCATCTGGACACCGCTCGAATATCAAAATATCGCCGGTTCTGCATATCAAACGCTCTGTGGAGTGGTGAATACAACAGAAAACGTGTTTCGCGCATTAAATAGCTCGAAAAGTGCAATCTAGATGATTCTGCATACTTGTGACAGAAGACTCACCAAGATTATCGCAGAAAATGCATATCTCAGCTTGATACCCGACGACAGCCAAGATGTCGCCGGTTCTGCATATCAAACGCACTGTGGAGTGGTGAAAACACCAGATAACGTGTTTCTCGCATTAAACAGCTCGAAAAGAGCGTTCTCGATGATGCTGCATACTTCTGACTGATGTCTCACCAATATTATCGCAGAAAATGCATATCTCAGCTTGAACCCCTACGACACCCAAGATGTCGCCGGCTCTGCATATCAAACGCACTGTGGAGTGGTGAAAACACCAGAAAACGTGTTTCTCGCATTAAGCAGCTCGAAACGAGCGATCTAGATGATTCTGCATACTTCTGACAGAAGTCTCACCAAGATTATCGTAGAAAATGCATATCTCAGCTTGATACCCGACGGAAGCCACGATGTCGCCGGTTCTGCATATCAAACGCACTGTGGAGTGGTGAAAACACCAGATAACGTGTTTCTCGCATTAAACAGCTCGAAAAGAGCGTTCTCGAAGATTCTGCATACTTCTGACAGAAGACTCACCAAGATTATCGCAGAAAATCCATATCTCAGCTTGATACCCGACGACAGCCAAAATGTCGCCGGTTCTGCATATCAAACGCACTGTGGAGTGGTGAAAACACCAGAAAACGTGTTTCTCGCATTAAGCAGCTCGAAACGAGCGATCTAGATGATTCTGCATACTTCTGACTGATGTCTCACCAAGATTATCGCAGAAAATGCATATCTCAGCTTGAAACCTCACGAAAACCAAGATATCTCCGTTTCTGCATGTCAAACGTACTGTGGAGTGGTGAATACACCAGAAAACGTGTTTCTCGCATTAAGTAGCACGAAAAGAGCGTTCTCGAAGATTCTGCATACTTCTGACAGAAGACTCACCAAGATTATCGCAGAAAATCCATATCTCAGCTTGATACCCGACGACAGCCAAAATGTCGCCGGTTCTGCATATCAAACGCACTGTGGAGCGGTGAAAACACCAGATAAGGTGTTTCTCGCATTAAATAGCTCGAAACGAGCCATCTAGATGATTCTGCATACTTCTGACTGATGTCTCACCAATATTATCGCAGATAATGCATATCTCAGCTTGAACCCCGACGAAATCCAAGATGTCGCCGGTTCTGCATATCAAACGCACTGTGGGGTGGTGAAAACACCAGAAAACGTGTTTCTCGCATTAAATAGCTCGAAAAGAGCGATCTAGATGATTCAGCACACTTGTCACAGAAGAATCATGAAGATGATCACTGAAAATGCATATCTCATCTGGAAACCCCACGAAAACCAAGATATCGCAGGTTCTGCACATCAAACGTACCGTGGAGTGGTGAAAACACCAGAAAACGTGTTTCGCGTATTAATAAGCTCGAAAAGAGCGTTCTCGAAGTTTCTGCATACTTCTGACAGAAGTCTCACCAACATTATCGTAGAAAATGCATATCTCAGCTGGAAACCCCACGAAAACCAAGATATCGTCGGTTCTGCATATCATACGCACTGTGGAGTGGTGAAAACACCAGATAACGTGTTTCTCGCATTAAATAGCTCGAAACGAGCGATCTCGATGATTCTGCATACTTCGGACAGAAGTCTCACCATGATTATCGTTAAAAATGCATATCTCAGCTTGAAACCCGACCGAAACCAAGATATCTCCGTTTCTGCATGTCAAACGTACTGTGGAGTGGTGAATACACCAGAAAACGTGTTTCTCGCATTAAATAGCCCGAAAAGAGCGATCTGGATGATTCTGCACACTTGTCACATAAGAATCATGAAGATTATCACTGAAAATGCATATCTCATCTGGACACCGCTCGAATATCAAAATATCCCCGGTTCTGCATATCAAACGCTCTGTGGAGTGGTGAATACAACAGAAAACGTGTTTCGCGCATTAAATAGCTCGAAAAGTGCAATCTAGATGATTCTGCATACTTGTGACAGAAGACTCACCAAGATTATCGCAGAAAATGCATATCTCAGCTTGATACCCGACGACAGCCAAGATGTCGCCGGTTCTGCATATCAAACGCACTGTAGAGTGGTGAAAACACCAGATAACGTGTTTCTCGTATTAAATATCTCGAAACGAGCGATCTAGATGATTCTGCATACTTCTGACAGAAGTCTCACCAAGATTATCGTAGAAAATGCATATCTCAGCTTGATACCCGACGGAAGCAACGATGTCGCCGGTTCTGCATATCAAACGCACTGCGGAGTGGCGATAACACCAGATAACGTGTTTCTCGCATTAAATAACTCGAAAAGAGCGATCCCGATGATTCTGCATACTTCTGACAGAAGTCTCACCAAGATTATCGTAGAAAATGCATATCTCAGCTTGATACCCGACGGAAGCCACGATGTCGCCGGTTCTGAATGTCAAACGCACTATGGAGTGGTGAAAACATCACATAACGTGTTTCTCGCATTAAATAGCTCGAAACGAGCGATCTAGATGATTCTGCATACTTCTGACTGAAGTCTCACCAATATTATCGCAGAAAATGCATATCACAGCTTGAACCCCGACGAAACCCAAGATGTCGCCGGTTCTGCATATCAAACGCACTGCGGAGTGGCGATAACACCAGATAACGTGTTTCTCGCATTAAATAACTCGAAAAGAGCGATCCCGATGATTCTGCATACTTCTGACAGAAGTCTCACCAAGATTATCGTAGAAAATGCATATCTCAGCTTGATACCCGACGGAAGCCACGATGTCGCCGGTTCTGCATATCAAACGCACTGTGGGGTTGGTGAAAACACCAGAAAACGTGTTTCTCGCATTAAATAGCTCGAAAAGAGCGATCTAGATGCTTCTGTATACTTCTGACAGAAGACTCACCAAGATTATCGCAGAAAATGCATATCTCAACTGGAAACATCACGAAAATCAAGATATCGCCGGTTCTGCATATCAGACGCACTGTGGAGTGGTGAAAACACCAGAAAACGTGTTTCTCGCATTAAGCAGCTCGAAACGAGCGATCTAGATGATTCTGCATACTTCTGACTGAAGTCTCACCAATATTATCGCAGAAAATGCATATCTCAGCTTGAACCCCGACGAAAGCCAAGATGTCGCCGGGTCTGCATATCAAACGCACTGTGGAGTGGTGAAAACACCAGATAACGTGTTTCTCGCATTAAATAGCTCGAAAAGAGCGATCTCGAAGATTCTGCATTCTTCTGACAGAAGACTCACCAAGATTATCGCAGAAAACGCATATATCAGCTTGATACCCGACGACAGCCAAGATGTCGCCGGTTCTGCATATCAAACGCACTATGGAGTGGTGAAAACATCACATAACGTGTTTCTCGCATTAAATAGCTCGAAACGAGCGATCTAGATGATTCTGCATACTTCTGACTGAAGTCTCACCAATATTATCGCAGAAAATGCATATCACAGCTTGAACCCCGACGAAACCCAAGATGTCGCCGGTTCTGCATATCAAACGCACTGTGGAGTGGTGAAAACACCAGAAAACGTGTTTCTCGCATTAAGCAGCTCGAAACGAGCGATCTAGATGATTCTGCATACTTCTGACTGAAGTCTCACCAATATTATCACAGAAAATGCATATCTCAGCTTGAACCCCGACGAAAGCCAAGATGTCGCCGGTTCTGCATATCAAACGCACTATGGAGTGGTGAAAACACCAGATAACGTGTTTCTCGCATTAAATAGCTCGAAAAGAGCGATCTCGAAGATTCTGCATTCTTCTGACAGAAGACTCACCAAGATTATCGCAGAAAATGCATATCTCAGCTTGAATCCCGACCGTAACCAAGATGCCTCCGGTTCTGCATGTCAAACGCACTATGGAGTGGTGAAAACACCAGATAACGTGTTTCTCGCATTAAATAGCTCGACAAGAGCGATCTAGATGATTCCGCATACTTCTGAATGAAGTCTCACCAAGATTATCGCTGAAAATGCATATCTCAGCTTGAAACCTCACGAAAACCAAGTTATCTCCGGTTCGGCACATCAAACGTACAGTGGAGTGGTGAAAACACCAGAAAACGTGTTTCTCGCATTAAGTAGCTCGAAAAGAGCGTTCTCGAAGATTCTGCATACTTCTGACAGAAGTCTCACCAAGATTATCGTAGAAAATGCATATCTCAGCTTGATACCCGACGGAAGCCACGATGTCGCCGGTTCTGCATATCAAACGCACTGTGGAGTGGTGAATACACCAGAAAACGTGTTTCTCGCATTAAATAGCTCGAAAAGAGCGATCTAGATGATTCTGCACACTTGTCACAGAAGAATCATGAAGATTATCACTGAAAATGCATATCACATCTGGAAACCGCACGAATATCAAGATATCGCCGGTTCTGCATATCAAACGCTCTGTGGAGTGGTGCATACAACAGAAAACGTGTTTCGCGCATTAAATAGCTCGAAAAGTGCAATCTAGATGATTCTGCATACATCTGACAGAAGACTTACCATGATTATCGTAGAAAATGCATATCTCAGCTTGAAACCCGACGAAAACCAAGTTATCTCCGGTTCTGCACATCAAACGTACCGTGGAGTGGTGAAAACACCAGATAACGTGTTTCTCGCATTAAATAGCTCAAAACAAGCGATCTCGACGATTAAGCATACTTCGGACAGAAGTCTCACCAACATTATCGTAGAAAATGCATATCTCAGCTTGAAACCCGACCAAAACCAAGATATCTCCATTTCTGCATGACAAACGTACTGTGGAGTGGTGAATACACCAGAAAACGCGTTTCTCGCATTAAATAGCTCGAAAAGAGCGATCTAGATGTTTCTGCACACTTGTCACAGAAGAATCATGAAGATTATCACTGAAAATGCATATCTCATCTGGAAACCGCACGAATATCAAGATATCGCCGGTTCTGCATATCAAACGCTCTGTGGAGGGGTGAATACAACAGAAAACGTGTTCCTCGCATTAAATAGATCTAAAAGTACGATCCCGATGACTCTGCATACTTCTGACAGAAGTCTCACCAACATTATCGTAGAAAATGAATATCTCAGCTGGAAACCCCACGAAAACCAAGATATCGTCGGTTCTGCATATCATACGCACTGTGGAGTGGTGAAAACACCAGATAACGTGTTTCTCGCATTAAATAGCTCGAAACGAGCGATCTCGATGATTCTGCATACTTCGGACAGAAGTCTCACCATGATTATCGTTAAAAATGCATATCTCAGCTTGAAACCCGACCGAAACCAAGATATCTCCGTTTCTGCATGTCAAACGTACTGTGGAGTGGTGAATACACCAGAAAACGTGTTTCTCGCATTAAATAGCTCGAAAAGAGCGATCTAGATGATTCTGCACACTTGTCACAGAAGAATCATGAAGATTATCGCTGAAAATGCATATCTCATCTGGACACCGTACGAATATCAAGATATCGCCGGTTCTGCATATCAAACGCTCTGTGGAGTGGTGAATACAACAGAAAACGTGTTTCGCGCATTCAATAGCTCGAAAAGTGCAATCTAGATGATTCTGCATACTTCTGACTGATGTCTCACCAATATTATCGCAGAAAATGCATATCTGAGCTTGAAACCCCACGAAAACCAAGATATCGTCGGTTCTGCATATCATACGCACTGTGGAGTGGTTAAAACACCAGATAACGTGTTTCTCGCATTAAAGAGCTCGAAACGAGCGATCTCGATGATTAAGCATACTTCGGACAGAATTCTCACCAAGATTATCGTAAAAAATGCATATCTCAGCTTGAAACCCCACGAAAACCAAGATATCGCTGGTTCTGCATATCAAACGCACTGTGGAGTGCTGGAAACACCAGATAACGAGTTTCTCGCATTAAATAGCTCGAATAGAGCGATCTCGATGATTCAGCATACTTCGGACTGAAGTCTCACCAAGTTTATCGGAGAAAATGCATATCTCAGATTGAAACCCCTCGAAAACCAAGATATCACCTGTTCTGCATATCCAACGAACTGTGGTGTGGTGAAAACCCCAGAAAACGTGTTTCTCGCATTAAATAGCTCGAAAAGAGCGATCTCGATGATTCTGCACACTTCGGACAGAAGTCTCACCAATATTATCGCAGAAAATGCATATCTGAGCTTGAAACCCCACGAAAACCAAGATATCGTCGGTTCTGCATATCATACGCACTGTGGAGTGGTTAAAACACCAGATAACGTGTTTCTCGCATTAAAGAGCTCGAAACGAGCGATCTCGATGATTAAGCATACTTCGGACAGAATTCTCACCAAGATTATCGTAAAAAATGCATATCTCAGCTTGAAACCCCACGAAAACCAAGATATCGCTGGTTCTGCATATCAAACGCACTGCGGAGAGCTGGAAACACCAGATAATGAGTTTCTCGCATTAAATAGCTCGAATAGAGCGATCTCGATGATTAAGCATACTTCGGACAGAAGTCTCCGCACGATTATCGTAAAAAATGAATATCTCAGCTTGAAACCCCACGAAAACCAAGATATCGCTGGTACTGCACATCATACGCACTGTGGAGTGGTGAAAGCACCAGACAAGGTTTTTCTCGCATTAACTAGCTCGATAAGAGCGATCTCGATGGTTCAGCATACTTCGGACTGAAGACTCACCAAGATTATCGCAGAAATTGCATATCTCAGCTTGAAACCCCTCGAAAACCAAGATATCACCTGTTCTGCATATCCAACGAACTGTGGTGTGGTGAAAACCCCAGAAAACGTGTTTCTCGCATTAACTAGCTCGAAAAGAGCGATCTCGATGATTCTGCACACTTCTGACAGAAGACTCACAAAGATTATGGCAGAAAATGCATATCTCAGCTTGAAACCCGACCGAAACCAAGATATCTCCGTTTTGGCATGTCAAACGTACTGTGGAGTGGTGAATACACCAGAAAACGTGTTTCTCGCATTAAATAGCTCGAAAAGAGCGATCTAGATGATTCTGCACACTTGTCACAGAAGAATCATGAAGATTATCACTGAAAATGCATATCTCATCTGGAAACCCCACGAAAACCAAGATATCGCAGGTTCTGCATATCAAACGCCCTGTGGAGTGATCAAAACACCAGATAACGTGTTTCTCGCATTAAATAGCTCGAAAAGAGCGATCTAGATGATTCTGCATACTTCTGACAGAAGACTCACCAAGATTATCGCAGAAAATGCATATCTCAGCTGGAAACACCACGAAAACCAAGATATCGCCGGTTCTGCATTTCGGACGCACTGTGGAGTGGTGAAAACACCAGAAAACGTGTTTCTCGCATTAACTAGCTCGAAAAGTGCGTTCTCGATGATTTTGCATACTTCTCATAGATGAAACACCAAGATTATCGCAGAAAATGCATATTTCAGCTGGAATCCCCACGAAAACCAATTTATCGGCGGCTCTACATATCAAACGCACTGTGGAGTGGTCAAAACACCAGATAACGTGTTTCTCGCATTAAATAGCTCGAAACAAGCGATCTAGATGATTCTGCATACTTCTGACTGAAGTCTCACCAATATTATCGCAGAAAATGCATGTCTCAGCTTGAAACCCGACGAAAACCACGATGTCGCCGGTTCTGCATATCAAACGCACTGTGGAATGTTGAAAACACCAGAAAACGTGTTTCTCGCATGATGTAGCTCGAACAGAGCGTTCTCGAAGGTCCTGCATACTTCTGACAGAGGTCTCACCAAGATTATCGTAGAAAATGCATATCTCAGCTTGAAAGCCGACGAAAACCAAGTTATCTCCGGTTCTGCACATCAAACGTTCCGTGGAGTGGTGAAAACACCAGAAAACGTGTTTCTCGCATTAAATCGCTCAAAACGAGCGATCTCGATGATTAAGCATACTTCGGACAGAAGTCTCACCAAGATTATCGCAGGAATTGCATATCTCAGCTTGAAACCCCACGAAAACCAAGATATCGCCGGTTCTGCATATCAAACGCTCTGTGGAGTGGTGAATACAACAGAAAACGTGTTCCTCGCATTAAATAGCTCTAAAAGTACGATCTCGATGACTCTGCATACTTCAGACAGAAGTCTCACCAAGATTATCGTAGAAAATGCATATCTCAGCTTGAAACCCGACGAAAACCAAGTTATCTCCGGTTCTGCACATCAAACGTACCGTGGAGTGGTGAAAACACCAGAAAACGTGTTTCGCGTACTAATAAGCTCGAAAAGAGCGTTCTCGAAGTTTCTGCATACTTCTGACAGAAGTCTCACCAACATTATCGTAGAAAATGCATATCTCAGCTGGAAACCCCACGAAAACCAAGATATCGTCGGTTCTGCATATCATACGCACTGTGGAGTGGTGAAAACACCAGATAACGTGTTTCTCGCATTAAATAGCTCGAAACGAGCGATCTCGATGATTCTGCATACTTCGGACAGAAGTCTCACCATGATTATCGTTAAAAATGCATATCTCAGCTTGAAACCCGACCGAAACCAAGATATCTCCGTTTCTGCATGTCAAACGTACTGTGGAGTGGTGAATACACCAGAAAACGTGTTTCTCGCATTAAATAGCCCGAAAAGAGCGATCTGGATGATTCTGCACACTTGTCACATAAGAATCATGAAGATTATCACTGAAAATGCATATCTCATCTGGACACCGCTCGAATATCAAAATATCGCCGGTTCTGCATATCAAACGCTCTGTGGAGTGGTGAATACAACAGAAAACGTGTTTCGCGCATTAAATAGCTCGAAAAGTGCAATCTAGATGATTCTGCATACTTGTGACAGAAGACTCACCAAGATTATCGCAGAAAATGCATATCTCAGCTTGATACCCGACGACAGCCAAGATGTCGCCGGTTCTGCATATCAAACGCACTGTGGAGTGGTGAAAACACCAGATAACGTGTTTCTCGCATTAAACAGCTCGAAAAGAGCGTTCTCGATGATGCTGCATACTTCTGACTGATGTCTCACCAATATTATCGCAGAAAATGCATATCTCAGCTTGAACCCCTACGACACCCAAGATGTCGCCGGCTCTGCATATCAAACGCACTGTGGAGTGGTGAAAACACCAGAAAACGTGTTTCTCGCATTAAACAGCTCGAAAAGAGCGTTCTCGAAGATTCTGCATACTTCTGACAGAAGACTCACCAAGATTATCGCAGAAAATCCATATCTCAGCTTGATACCCGACGACAGCCAAAATGTCGCCGGTTCTGCATATCAAACGCACTGTGGGGTGGTGAAAACACCAGAAAACGTGTTTCTCGCATTAAATAGCCCGAAAAGAGCGATCTGGATGATTCTGCACACTTGTCACATAAGAATCATGAAGATTATCACTGAAAATGCATATCTCATCTGGACACCGCTCGAATATCAAAATATCGCCGGTTCTGCATATCAAACGCTCTGTGGAGTGGTGAATACAACAGAAAACGTGTTCCTCGCATTAAATAGCTCTAAAAGTACGATCTCGATGACTCTGCATACTTCAGACAGAAGTCTCACCAATATTATCGTAGAAAATGCATATCTCAGCTTGATACCCGACGGAAGCCACGATGTCGCCGGTTCTGCATATCAAACGCACTGTGGAGTGGTGAAAACACCAGATAACGTGTTTCTCGCATTAAACAGCTCGAAAAGAGCGTTCTCGAAGATTCTGCATACTTCTGACAGAAGACTCACCAAGATTATCGCAGAAAATCCATATCTCAGCTTGATACCCGACGACAGCCAAAATGTCGCCGGTTCTGCATATCAAACGCACTGTGGAGTGGTGAAAACACCAGAAAACGTGTTTCTCGCATTAAGCAGCTCGAAACGAGCGATCTAGATGATTCTGCATACTTCTGACTGATGTCTCACCAAGATTATCGCAGAAAATGCATATCTCAGCTTGAAACCTCACGAAAACCAAGATATCTCCGTTTCTGCATGTCAAACGTACTGTGGAGTGGTGAATACACCAGAAAACGTGTTTCTCGCATTAAGTAGCACGAAAAGAGCGTTCTCGAAGATTCTGCATACTTCTGACAGAAGACTCACCAAGATTATCGCAGAAAATCCATATCTCAGCTTGATACCCGACGACAGCCAAAATGTCGCCGGTTCTGCATATCAAACGCACTGTGGAGCGGTGAAAACACCAGATAAGGTGTTTCTCGCATTAAATAGCTCGAAACGAGCCATCTAGATGATTCTGCATACTTCTGACTGATGTCTCACCAATATTATCGCAGATAATGCATATCTCAGCTTGAACCCCGACGAAATCCAAGATGTCGCCGGTTCTGCATATCAAACGCACTGTGGGGTGGTGAAAACACCAGAAAACGTGTTTCTCGCATTAAATAGCTCGAAAAGAGCGATCTAGATGATTCAGCACACTTGTCACAGAAGAATCATGAAGATGATCACTGAAAATGCATATCTCATCTGGAAACCCCACGAAAACCAAGATATCGCAGGTTCTGCACATCAAACGTACCGTGGAGTGGTGAAAACACCAGAAAACGTGTTTCGCGTATTAATAAGCTCGAAAAGAGCGTTCTCGAAGTTTCTGCATACTTCTGACAGAAGTCTCACCAACATTATCGTAGAAAATGCATATCTCAGCTGGAAACCCCACGAAAACCAAGATATCGTCGGTTCTGCATATCATACGCACTGTGGAGTGGTGAAAGCACCAGATAACGTGTTTCTCGCATTAAATAGCTCGAAACGAGCGATCTCGATGATTCTGCATACTTCGGACAGAAGTCTCACCATGATTATCGTTAAAAATGCATATCTCAGCTTGAAACCCGACCGAAACCAAGATATCTCCGTTTCTGCATGTCAAACGTACTGTGGAGTGGCGAATACACCAGAAAACGTGTTTCTCGCATTAAATAGCCCGAAAAGAGCGATCTGGATGATTCTGCACACTTGTCACATAAGAATCATGAAGATTATCACTGAAAATGCATATCTCATCTGGACACCGCTCGAATATCAAAATATCCCCGGTTCTGCATATCAAACGCTCTGTGGAGTGGTGAATACAACAGAAAACGTGTTTCGCGCATTAAATAGCTCGAAAAGTGCAATCTAGATGATTCTGCATACTTGTGACAGAAGACTCACCAAGATTATCGCAGAAAATGCATATCTCAGCTTGATACCCGACGACAGCCAAGATGTCGCCGGTTCTGCATATCAAACGCACTGTAGAGTGGTGAAAACACCAGATAACGTGTTTCTCGTATTAAATATCTCGAAACGAGCGATCTAGATGATTCTGCATACTTCTGACTGATGTCTCACCAATATTATCGCAGAAAATGCATATCTCAGCTTGAACCCCTACGAAACCCAAGATGTCGCCGTGTCTGCATATCAAACGCACTGTGGAGTGGTGAAAACACCAGATAACGTGTTTCTCGCATTAAATAGCTCGAAAAGAGCGATCTCGAAGATTCTGCATTCTTCTGACAGAAGACTCACCAAGATTATCGCAGAAAATGCGTTTCTCAGCTGGAAACACCACGAATGCCACGATGTCGCCGGTTCTGCATATCAAACGCACTGCGGAGTGGCGATAACACCAGATAACGTGTTTCTCGCATTAAATAACTCGAAAAGAGCGATCCCGATGATTCTGCATACTTCTGACAGAAGTCTCACCAAGATTATCGTAGAAAATGCATATCTCAGCTTGATACCCGACGGAAGCCACGATGTCGCCGGTTCTGCATATCAAACGCACTGTGGAGTGGTGAAAACACCAGATAACGTGTTTCTCGCATTAAACAGCTCGAAAAGAGCGTTCTCGATGATGCTGCATACTTCTGACAGAAGAATCACCAAGATTATCGTAGAAAATGCATATCTCAGCTTGAATCCCGACCGTAACCAAGATGTCTCCGGTTCTGCATGTCAAACGCACTATGGAGTGGTGAAAACACCAGATAACGTGTTTCTCGCATTAAATAGCTCGAAAAGAGCGATCTCGAAGATTCTGCATTCTTCTGACAGAAGACTCACCAAGATTATCGCAGAAAATGCATATCTCAGCTTGAATCCCGACCGTAACCAAGATGTCTCCGGTTCTGCATGTCAAACGCACTATGGAGTGGTGAAAACACCAGATAACGTGTTCCTCGCATTAAATAGCTCGACAAGAGCGATCTAGATGATTCCGCATACTTCTGAATGAAGTCTCACCAAGATTATCGCTGAAAATGCATATCTCAGCTTGAAACCTCACGAAAACCAAGTTATCTCCGGTTCGGCACATCAAACGTACAGTGGAGTGGTGAAAACACCAGAAAACGTGTTTCTCGCATTAAGTAGCTCGTAAAGAGCGTTCTCGAAGATTCTGCATACTTCTGACAGAAGTCTCACCAAGATTATCGTAGAAAAGCATATCTCAGCTTGAAACCCGACCGAAACCAAGATATCTCCGTTTCTGCATGTCAAACGTACTGTGGAGAGGTGAATACACCAGAAACCGTGTTTCTCGCATTAAGTAGCACGAAAAGAGCGTTCTCGAAGATTCTGCATACTTCTGACAGAAGACACACCAAGATTATCACAGAAAATCCATATCTCAGCTTGATACCCGACGACAGCCAAAATGTCGCCGGTTCTGCATATCAAACGCACTGTGGAGTGGTGAAAACACCAGAAAACGTGTTTCTCGCATTAAGCAGCTCGAAACGATCGATCTAGATGATTCTGCATACTTCTGACTGAAGTCTCACCAATATTATCGCAGAAAATGCATATCTCAGCTTGAACCCCGACGAAAGCCAAGATGTCGCCGGGTCTGCATATCAAACGCACTGTGGAGTGGTGAAAACACCAGATAACGTGTTTCTCGCATTAAATAGCTCGAAAAGAGCGATCTCGAAGATTCTGCATTCTTCTGACAGAAGACTCACCAAGATTATCGCAGAAAATGCGTTTCTCAGCTGGAAACACCACGAATGACACGATGTCGCTGGTTCTGCATATCAAATGCACTGCGGAGTGGCGATAACACCAGATAACGTGTTTCTCGCATTAAATAACTCGAAAAGAGCGATCCCGATGATTCTGCATACTTCTGACAGAAGTCTCACCAAGATTATCGTAGAAAATGCATATCTCAGCTTGATACCCGACGGAAGCCACGATGTCGCCGGTTCTGCATATCAAACGCACTGTGGGGTTGGTGAAAACACCAGAAAACGTGTTTCTCGCATTAAATAGCTCGAAAAGAGCGATCTAGATGCTTCTGTATACTTCTGACAGAAGACTCACCAAGATTATCGCAGAAAATGCATATCTCAACTGGAAACATCACGAAAATCAAGATATCGCCGGTTCTGCATATCAGACGCACTGTGGAGTGGTGAAAACACCAGAAAACGTGTTTCTCGCATTAACTAGCTCGAAAAGAGCGATCTCGATGATTCTGCATACTTCTGACAGAAGACTCACAAAGATTATCGCAGAAAATGCATATCTCAGCTTGAAACCCGACCGAAACCAAGATATCTCCGTTTCGGCATGTCAAACGTACTGTGGAGTGGTGAATACACCAGAAAACGTGTTTCCCGCATTAAATAGCTCGAAAAGAGCGATCTAGATGATTCTGCACACTTGTCACAGAAGAATCATGAAGATTATCACTGAAAATGCATATCTCATCTGGAAACCCCACGAAAACCAAGATATCGCAGGTTCTGCATATCAAACGCCCTGTGGAGTGATCAAAACACCAGATAACGTGTTTCTCGCATTAAATAGCTCGAAAAGAGCGATCTAGATGATTCTGCATACTTCTGACAGAAGACTCACCAAGATTATCGCAGAAAATGCATATCTCAGCTTGATACCCGACGACAGCCAAGATGTCGCCGGTTCTGCATATCAAACGCACTGTGGAGTGGTGAAAACACCAGAAAACGTGTTTCTCGCATTAAGCAGCTCGAAACGAGCGATCTAGATGATTCTGCATACTTCTGACTGAAGTCTCACCAATATTATCGCAGAAAATGCATATCTCAGCTTGAACCCCGACGAAAGCCAAGATGTCGCCGGGTCTGCATATCAAACGCACTGTGGAGTGGTGAAAACACCAGATAACGTGTTTCTCGCATTAAATAGCTCGAAAAGAGCGATCTCGAAGATTCTGCATTCTTCTGACAGAAGACTCACCAAGATTATCGCAGAAAACGCATATATCAGCTTGATACCCGACGACAGCCAAGATGTCGCCGGTTCTGCATATCAAACGTACTATGGAGTGGTGAAAACATCACATAACGCGTTTCTCGCATTAAATAGCTCGAAACGAGCGATCTAGATGATTCTGCATACTTCTGACTGAAGTCTCACCAATATTATCGCAGAAAATGCATATCACAGCTTGAACCCCGACGAAACCCAAGATGTCGCCGGTTCTGCATATCAAACGCACTGTGGAGTGGTGAAAACACCAGAAAACGTGTTTCTCGCATTAAGCAGCTCGAAACGAGCGATCTAGATGATTCTGCATACTTCTGACTGAAGTCTCACCAATATTATCACAGAAAATGCATATCTCAGCTTGAACCCCGACGAAAGCCAAGATGTCGCCGGTTCTGCATATCAAACGCACTGTGGAGTGGTGAAAACACCAGATAACGTGTTTCTCGCATTAAACAACTCGAAAAGAGCGTTCTCGATGATGCTGCATACTTCTTACGGAAGACTCACCAAGATTATCGCACAAAATGCATATCTCAGCTGGAAACACCACGAAAATTAAGATATCGCCGGTTCTGCATATCAAACGCACTGTGGAATGTTGAAAACACCAGGAAACTTGTTTTTTTGCATTAAATAGCTCGACAAGGGCGATCTAGATGATTCCGCATACTTCTGAATGAAGTCTCACCAAGATTATCGCAGAAAATGCATATCTCAGCTTGAAACCTCACGAAAACCAAGTTATCTCCGGTTCGGCACATCAAACGTACTGTGGAGTGGTGAAAACACCAGAAAACGTGTTTCTCGCATTAAGTAGCTCGAAAAGATCGATCTCGAAGATTCTGCATACTTCTGACAGAAGTCTCACCAAGATTATCGCAGAAAATGCGTTTCTCAGCTGGAAACACCACGAAAACCACAATGTCGCCGGTTCTGCATATCAAACGCACTGTGGAGTGGCGAAAACACCAGATAACGTGTTTCTCACATTAAATAACTCGAAAAGAGCGATCCCGATGATTCTGCATACTTCTGACAGAAGTCTCACCAAGATTATCGTAGAAAATACATATCTCAGCTTGATACCCGACGGAAGCCACGATGTCGCCGGTTCTGCATATCAAACGCACTGTGGAGTGGTGAAAACACCAGATAACGTGTTTCTCGCATTAAACAGCTCGAAAAGAGCGTTGTCGATGATGCTGCATACTTCTGACAGAAGAATCACCAAGATTATCGTAGAAAATGCATATCTCAGCTTGAATCCCGACCGTAACCAAGATGTCTCCGGTTCTGCATGTCAAACGCACTATGGAGTGGTGAAAACACCAGATAACGTGTTTCTCGCATTAAATAGCTCGAAAAGAGCGATCTCGAAGATTCTGCATTCTTCTGACAGAAGACTCACCAAGATTATCGCAGAAAATGCATATCTCAGCTTGAATCCCGACCGTAACCAAGATGTCTCCGGTTCTGCATGTCAAACGCACTATGGAGTGGTGAAAACACCAGATAACGTGTTTCTCGCATTAAATAGCTCGAAAAGAGCGATCTCGAAGATTCTGCATTCTTCTGACAGAAGACTCACCAAGATTATCGCAGAAAACGCATATATCAGCTTGATACCCGACGACAGCCAAGATGTCGCCGGTTCTGCATATCAAACGCACTATGGAGTGGTGAAAACATCACATAACGTGTTTCTCGCATTAAATAGCTCGAAACGAGCGATCTAGATGATTCTGCATACTTCTGACTGAAGTCTCACCAATATTATCGCAGAAAATGCATATCACAGCTTGAACCCCGACGAAACCCAAGATGTCGCCGGTTCTGCATATCAAACGCACTGTGGAGTGGTGAAAACACCAGAAAACGTGTTTCTCGCATTAAGCAGCTCGAAACGAGCGATCTAGATGATTCTGCATACTTCTGACTGAAGTCTCACCAATATTATCACAGAAAATGCATATCTCAGCTTGAACCCCGACGAAAGCCAAGATGTCGCCGGTTCTGCATATCAAACGCACTGTGGAGTGGTGAAAACACCAGATAACGTGTTTCTCGCATTAAACAACTCGAAAAGAGCGTTCTCGATGATGCTGCATACTTCTGACGGAAGACTCACCAAGATTATCGCACAAAATGCATATCTCAGCTGGAAACACCACGAAAATTAAGATATCGCCGGTTCTGCATATCAAACGCACTGTGAAATGTTGAAAACACCAGGAAACTTGTTTTTTTGCATTAAATAGCTCGACAAGGGCGATCTAGATGATTCCGCATACTTCTGAATGAAGTCTCACCAAGATTATCGCAGAAAATGCATATCTCAGCTTGAAACCTCACGAAAACCAAGTTATCTCCGGTTCGGCACATCAAACGTACTGTGGAGTGGTGAAAACACCAGAAAACGTGTTTCTCGCATTAAGTAGCTCGAAAAGATCGATCTCGAAGATTCTGCATACTTCTGACAGAAGTCTCACCAAGATTATCGCAGAAAATGCGTTTCTCACCTGGAAACACCACGAAAACCACAATGTCGCCGGTTCTGCATATCAAACGCACTGTGGAGTGGCGAAAACACCAGATAACGTGTTTCTCACATTAAATAACTCGAAAAGAGCGATCCCGATGATTCTGCATACTTCTGACAGAAGTCTCACCAAGATTATCGTAGAAAATACATATCTCAGCTTGATACCCGACGGAAGCCACGATGTCGCCGGTTCTGCATATCAAACGCACTGTGGAGTGGTGAAAACACCAGATAACGTGTTTCTCGCATTAAACAGCTCGAAAAGAGCGTTGTCGATGATGCTGCATACTTCTGACAGAAGAATCACCAAGATTATCGTAGAAAATGCATATCTCAGCTTGAATCCCGACCGTAACCAAGATGTCTCCGGTTCTGCATGTCAAACGCACTATGGAGTGGTGAAAACACCAGATAACGTGTTTCTCGCATTAAATAGCTCGACAAGAGCGATCTAGATGATTCCGCATACTTCTGAATGAAGTCTCACCAAGATTATCGCTGAAAATGCATATCTCAGCTTGAAACCTCACGAAAACCAAGTTATCTCCGGTTCGGCACATCAAACGTACAGTGGAGTGGTGAAAACACCAGAAAACGTGTTTCTCGCATTAAGTAGCTCGAAAAGAGCGTTCTCGAAGATTCTGCATACTTCTGACAGAAGTCTCACCAAGATTATCGTAGAAAAGCATATCTCAGCTTGAAACCCGACCGAAACCAAGATATCTCCGTTTCTGCATGTCAAACGTACTGTGGAGAGGTGAATACACCAGAAAACGTGTTTCTCGCATTAAGTAGCACGAAAAGAGCGTTCTCGAAGATTCTGCATACTTCTGACAGAAGACACACCAAGATTATCACAGAAAATCCATATCTCAGCTTGATACCCGACGACAGCCAAAATGTCGCCGGTTCTGCATATCAAACGCACTGTGGAGTGGTGAAAACACCAGAAAACGTGTTTCTCGCATTAAGCAGCTCGAAACGAGCGATCTAGATGATTCTGCATACTTCTGACTGAAGTCTCACCAATATTATCGCAGAAAATGCATATCTCAGCTTGAACCCCGACGAAAGCCAAGATGTCGCCGGGTCTGCATATCAAACGCACTGTGGAGTGGTGAAAACACCAGATAACGTGTTTCTCGCATTAAATAGCTCGAAAAGAGCGATCTCGAAGATTCTGCATTCTTCTGACAGAAGACTCACCAAGATTATCGCAGAAAATGCGTTTCTCAGCTGGAAACACCACGAATGACACGATGTCGCCGGTTCTGCATATCAAATGCACTGCGGAGTGGCGATAACACCAGATAACGTGTTTCTCGCATTAAATAACTCGAAAAGAGCGATCCCGATGATTCTGCATACTTCTGACAGAAGTCTCACCAAGATTATCGTAGAAAATGCATATCTCAGCTTGATACCCGACGGAAGCCACGATGTCGCCGGTTCTGCATATCAAACGCACTGTGGGGTTGGTGAAAACACCAGAAAACGTGTTTCTCGCATTAAATAGCTAGAAAAGAGCGATCTAGATGCTTCTGTATACTTCTGACAGAAGACTCACCAAGATTATCGCAGAAAATGCATATCTCAACTGGAAACATCACGAAAATCAAGATATCGCCGGTTCTGCATATCAGACGCACTGTGGAGTGGTGAAAACACCAGAAAACGTGTTTCTCGCATTAACTAGCTCGAAAAGAGCGATCTCGATGATTCTGCATACTTCTGACAGAAGACTCACAAAGATTATCGCAGAAAATGCATATCTCATCTGGAAACCCCACGAAAACCAAGATATCGCAGGTTCTGCATATCAAACGCCCTGTGGAGTGATCAAAACACCAGATAACGTGTTTCTCGCATTAAATAGCTCGAAAAGAGCGATCTAGATGATTCTGCATACTTCTGACAGAAGACTCACCAAGATTATCGCAGAAAATGCATATCTCAGCTTGATACCCGACGACAGCCAAGATGTCGCCGGTTCTGCATATCAAACGCACTGTGGAGTGGTGAAAACACCAGAAAACGTGTTTCTCGCATTAAGCAGCTCGAAACGAGCGATCTAGATGATTCTGCATACTTCTGACTGAAGTCTCACCAATATTATCGCAGAAAATGCATATCTCAGCTTGAACCCCGACGAAAGCCAAGATGTCGCCGGGTCTGCATATCAAACGCACTGTGGAGTGGTGAAAACACCAGATAACGTGTTTCTCGCATTAAATAGCTCGAAAAGAGCGATCTCGAAGATTCTGCATTCTTCTGACAGAAGACTGACCAAGATTATCGCAGAAAACGCATATATCAGCTTGATACCCGACGACAGCCAAGATGTCGCCGGTTCTGCATATCAAACGCACTATGGAGTGGTGAAAACATCACATAACGTGTTTCTCGCATTAAATAGCTCGACAAGGGCGATCTAGATGATTCCGCATACTTCTGAATGAAGTCTCACCAAGATTATCGCAGAAAATGCATATCTCAGCTTGAAACCTCACGAAAACCAAGTTATCTCCGGTTCGGCACATCAAACGTACTGTGGAGTGGTGAAAACACCAGAAAACGTGTTTCTCGCATTAAGTAGCTCGAAAAGATCGATCTCGAAGATTCTGCATACTTCTGACAGAAGTCTCACCAAGATTATCGCAGAAAATGCGTTTCTCAGCTGGAAACACCACGAAAACCACAATGTCGCCGGTTCTGCATATCAAACGCACTGTGGAGTGGCGAAAACACCAGATAACGTGTTTCTCGCATTAAATAACTCGAAAAGAGCGATCCCGATGATTCTGCATACTTCTGACAGAAGTCTCACCAAGATTATCGTAGAAAATACATATCTCAGCTTGATACCCGACGGAAGCCACGATGTCGCCGGTTCTGCATATCAAACGCACTGTGGAGTGGTGAAAACACCAGATAACGTGTTTCTCGCATTAAACAGCTCGAAAAGAGCGTTGTCGATGATGCTGCATACTTCTGACAGAAGAATCACCAAGATTATCGTAGAAAATGCATATCTCAGCTTGAATCCCGACCGTAACCAAGATGTCTCCGGTTCTGCATGTCAAACGCACTATGGAGTGGTGAAAACACCAGATAACGTGTTTATCGCATTAAATAGCTCGAAAGGAGGGATCTCGATGATTCTGCATACTTCTTACAGAAGACTTACCAAGATTATCGCAGAAAATGCATATCTCAGCTGGAAACACCACGAATTTCAAGATATCGCCGGTTCTGAATATCAAACGCTCTGTGGAGTGGTGAATACACCAGAAAACGTGCTTCGCGCATTAAATAGATCGAAAAGAGGGATCTCGATGATTCGGCAAACTTCTGACACAAGACTCACCAACATTATCGCAGCAAATGCATATCTCAGCTTGAACCCCGACGAAATCCAGGATGTCGCCGGTTCTGCTTATCAAACGCACTGTGGGGTGGTGAAAACACCAGATAACTTGTTTCTCGCATTAAGTAGCTCGAAAGGATCGATCTCGAAGATTCTGCATACTTCTGACAGAAGTCTCACCAAGCTTCTCGTAGAAAATGCATATCTCAGCTTGAAACCCGACGCAAGCCATGATGTCGCCGGTTCTGCATATCAAACGCACTGTGGAGTGGTGATAACACCGGATAACGTGTTTCTCGCATTCAATAGCTCGAAAAGTGCGATCTCGAAGATTCTGCATACTTCTGACAGAAGACTCACCAAGATTATCGCTGAAAATGCATATCTCAGCTGGAAACACCACGAAAATCAAGATATCGCCGGTTCTGCATATCAAACGCACTGTGGAATGTTGAAAACACCAGAAAACTTGTTTTTTCGCATCAAATAGCTCGAAAAGAGCGATCTAGATGATTCGGCATACTTCTGACTGAAGTCTCACCAATATTATCGTAGAAAATGTATATCTCAGCTTGAAACCTCACGAAAATCAAGATGTCGCCGGTTCTGCATATCAAACGCACTGTGGAGTGGTGATAACACCGGATAACGTGTTTCTCGCATTCAATAGCTCGAAAAGTGCGATCTCGAAGATTCTGCATACTTCTGACAGAAGACTCACAAAGATTATCGCTGAAAATGCATATCTCAGCTGGAAACACCACGAAAATCAAGATATCGCCGGTTCTGCATATCATACGCACTGTGGAGTGGTGAATACACCAGAAAACGTGTTTCTCGCATTAAATAGCTCGAAAACAGCGATCTAGATGATTCTGCACACTTGTCACAGAAGAATCATGAAGATTATCGCTGAAAATACATATCTCATCTGGACACCGTACGAAACCCAAGATGTCGCCGGTTCTGCATATCAAACGCACTGTGGAGTGGTGAAAACACCAGATAACGTGTTTCTCGCATTAAACAACTCGAAAAGAGCGTTCTCGATGATGCTGCATACTTCTGACGGAAGACTCACCAAGATTATCGCACAAAATGCATATCTCAGCTGGAAACACCACGAAAATCAAGATATCGCCGGTTCTGCATATCAAACGCACTGTGGAATGTTGAAAACACCAGAAAACTTGTTTTTTCGCATCAAATAGCTCGAAAAGAGCGATCTAGATGATTCGGCATACTTCTGACTGAAGTCTCACCAATATTATCGTAGAAAATGTATATCTCAGCTTGAAACCTCACGAAAATCAAGATGTCGCCGGTTCTGCATATCAAACGCACTGTGGAGTGGTGATAACACCGGATAACGTGTTTCTCGCATTCAATAGCTCGAAAAGTGCGATCTCGAAGATTCTGCATACTTCTGACAGAAGACTCACAAAGATTATCGCTGAAAATGCATATCTCAGCTGGAAACACCACGAAAATCAAGATATCGCCGGTTCTGCATATCATACGCACTGTGGAGTGGTGAATACACCAGAAAACGTGTTTCTCGCATTAAATAGCTCGAAAACAGCGATCTAGATGATTCTGCACACTTGTCACAGAAGAATCATGAAGATTATCGCTGAAAATGCATATCTCATCTGGACACCGTACGAAACCCAAGATGTCGCCGGTTCTGCATATCAAACGCACTGTGGAGTGGTGAAAACACCAGAAAACGTGTTTCTCGCATTAAGCAGCTCGAAACGAGCGATCTAGATGATTCTGCATTCTTCTGACAGAAGACTCACCAAGATTATCGCAGAAAATGCGATTCTCAGCTGGAAACACCACGAAATCCACGATGTCGCCGGTTCTGCATATCAAACGCACTGTGGAGTGGTGAAAACACCAGATAACGTGTTTCTCGCATTAGATAGCTCGAAAAGAGCGATCTAGATGATTCAGCATACTTCGGACAGAAGTCTCACCAAGATTATCGCAGAAAATGCATATCTCAGCTTCAAACCCCACGAAAACCAAGATATCGCTGGTAATGCATATCAAACGCACTGTGGAGTGGTGAAAGCACCAGACAAGGTTTTTCTCGCATTAACTAGCTCGAAAAGAGCGATCTCGATGATTCAGCATACTTCAGACTGAAGTCTCACCAAGTTTATCGCAGAAAATGCATATCTCAGCTTGAAACCCCACGAAAACCAAGATATCTCTGGTTCTGCATATCGAACGAACTGTGGAGTGGTGAAAACCCCAGAAAACGAGTTTCTCGCATTAAATAGCTCGAAAAGAGCGCTCTCGATGTTTCTCAATACTTCGGACAGATGTCTCACCAAGCTTATCGTAGAAAATGCATATCTCAGCTTGAAACCCGACGAAAACCAAAATATCTCCGGTTCTGCATATCCAACGCACTGTGGAGTGGTGAAAACACCAGATAACGTGTTTCTCGCATTAAATAACTCGAAACGAGCGATCACGATGATTCTGCATACTTCGGACAGAAGTCTCACCAAGATTATCATAAAAAATGCATATCTCAGCTTGAAACCCCACGAAAACCAAAATATCTCCGGTTCTGCATATCCAACGCACTGTGGAGTGGTGAAAACACCAGATAACGTGTTTCTCGCATTAAATAGCTCGAAACGAGCGATCACGATGATTCTGCATACTTCGGACAGAAGTCTCACCAAGATTATCATAAAAAATGCATATCTCAGCTTGAAACCCCACGAAAACCAAGATATCGCTGGTTCTGCATATCAAACGCACTGTGGAGTGGTGAAAACACCAGATAACGTGTTTCTCGCATTAGATAGCTCGAAAAGAGCGATCTAGATGATTCAGCATACTTCGGACAGAAGTCTCACCAAGATTATCGCAGAAAATGCATATCTCAGCTTCAAACCCCACGAAAACCAAGATATCGCTGGTAATGCATATCAAACGCACTGTGGAGTGGTGAAAGCACCAGACAAGGTTTTTCTCGCATTAACTAGCTCGAAAAGAGCGATCTCGATGATTCAGCATACTTCAGACTGAAGTCTCACCAAGTTTATCGCAGAAAATGCATATCTCAGCTTGAAACCCCTCGAAAACCAAGATATGACCTGTTCTGCATATCCAACGAACTGTGGTGTGGTGAAAACCCCAGAAAACGTGTTTCTCGCATTAAATAGCTCGAAAAGAGCGATCTCGATGATTCTGCACACTTCGGACAGAAGTCTCGCCAAGATTATCGCAGATAATGCATATCTCAGCTTGAAACCCCACGAAAACCAAGATATCGTCGGTTCTGCATATCATACGCACTGTGGAGTGGTGAAAACACCAGATAACGTGTTTCTCGCATTAAATAGCTCGAAACGAGCGATCTCGATGATTAAGCATACTCCGGACAGAAGTCTCACCAAGATTATCGCAGAAACTGCATATCTCTGCTTGAAACCCCACGAAAACCAAGATATTGCTGGTTCTGCATATCAAACGCACTGTGGAGTGGTGAAAACACCAGATAACGTGATTCTCGCATTAAATAGGTCGAAAAGAACGATCTCGATGTTTCTGCATACTTCGGACAGAGGTCTCACCAAGATTATCGCAGAAAATGCATATCTCAGCTTGAAACCCCACGAAAACCCAGATATCGCCGGTTCTGCATATTAAACCAACTGTGGAGTGGTGAAAACACCAGATAACGTGATTCTCGCATTAAATAGGTCGAAAAGAACGATCTCGATGTTTCTGCATACTTCGGACAGAAGTCTCACCAAGATTATCGCAGAAAATGCATATCTGAGCTTGAAACCCCACGAAAACCAAGATATCGTCGGTTCTGCATATCATACGCTCTGTGGAGTGGTTAAAACACCAGATAACGTGTTCCTCGCATTAAAGAGCTCGAAACGAGCGATCTCGATGATTAAGCATACTTCGGACAGAAGTCTCACCAAGATTATCGTAAAAAATGCATATCTCAGCTTGAAACCCCACGAAAACCAAGATATCGCTGGTTCTGCATATCAAACGCACTGTGGAGTGCTGGAAACACCAGATAACGAGTTTCTCGCATTAAATAGCTCGAATAGAGCGATCTCGATGATTCAGCATACTTCGGACTGAAGTCTCACCAAGTTTATCGGAGAAAATGCATATCTCAGCTTGAAACCCCTCGAAAACCAAGATATCACCTGTTCTGCTTATCCAACGAACTGTGGTGTGGTGAAAACCCCAGAAAACGTGTTTCTCGCATTAAATAGCTCGAAAAGAGCGATCTCGATGATTCTGCACACTTCGGACAGAAGTCTCACCAATATTATCGCAGAAAATGCATATCTGAGCTTGAAACCCCACGAAAACCAAGATATCGTCGGTTCTGCATATCATACGCACTGTGGAGTGGTTAAAACACCAGATAACGTGTTTCTCGCATTAAAGAGCTCGAAACGAGCGATCTCGATGATTAAGCATACTTCGGACAGAATTCTCACCAAGATTATCGTAAAAAATGCATATCTCAGCTTGAAACCCCACGAAAACCAAGATATCGCTGGTTCTGCATATCAAACGCACTGTGGAGTGCTGGAAACACCAGATAATGAGTTTCTCGCATTAAATAGCTCGAATAGAGCGATCTCGCTGATTAAGCATACTTCGGACAGAAGTCTCACCAAGATTATCGCAGAAAATGCATATCTGAGCTTGAAACCCCACGAAAACCAAGATATCGTCGGTTCTGCATATCATACGCTCTGTGGAGTGGTTAAAATACCAGATAACGTGTTTCTCGCATTAAAGAGCTCGAAACGAGCGATCTCGATGATTAAGCATACTTCGGACAGAAGTCTCACCAAGATTATCGTAAAAAATGCATATCTCAGCTTGAAACCCCACGAAAACCAAGATATCGCTGGTTCTGCATATCAAACGCACTGTGGAGTGCTGGAAACACCAGATAACGAGTTTCTCGCATTAAATAGCTCGAATAGAGCGATCTCGATGATTCAGCATACTTCGGACTGAAGTCTCACCAAGTTTATCGGAGAAAATGCATATCTCAGCTTGAAACCCCTCGAAAACCAAGATATCACCTGTTCTGCATATCCAACGCACTGTGGTGTGGTGAAAACCCCAGAAAACGTGTTTCTCGCATTAAATAGCTCGAAAAGAGCGATCTCGATGATTCTGCACACTTCGGACAGAAGTCTCACCAAGATTATCGCTGAAAATGCATATCTCAGCTGGAAACATCACGAGAATCAAGATATCGCCGGTTCTGCATATCAAACGCACTGTGGAGTGGCGAAAACACCAGATAACGTGTTTCTCACATTAAATAACTCGAAAAGAGCGATCCCGATGATTCTGCATACTTCTGACAGAATTCTCACCAAGATTATCGTAAAAAATGCATATCTCAGCTTGAAACCCCACGAAAACCAAGATATCGCTGGTTCTGCATATCAAACGCACTGTGGAGTGCTGGAAACACCAGATAATGAGTTTCTCGCATTAAATAGCTCGAATAGAGCGATCTCGATGATTAAGCATACTTCGGACAGAAGTCTCACCAAGATTATCGCAGAAAATGCATATCTGAGCTTGAAACCCCACGAAAACCAAGATATCGTCGGTTCTGCATATCATACGCTCTGTGGAGTGGTTAAAATACCAGATAACGTGTTTCTCGCATTAAAGAGCTCGAAACGAGCGATCTCGATGATTAAGCATACTTCGGACAGAAGTCTCACCAAGATTATCGTAAAAAATGCATATCTCAGCTTGAAACCCCACGAAAACCAAGATATCGCTGGTTCTGCATATCAAACGCACTGTGGAGTGCTGGAAACACCAGATAACGAGTTTCTCGCATTAAATAGCTCGAATAGAGCGATCTCGATGATTCAGCATACTTCGGACTGAAGTCTCACCAAGTTTATCGGAGAAAATGCATATCTCAGCTTGAAACCCCTCGAAAACCAAGATATCACCTGTTCTGCATATCCAACGCACTGTGGTGTGGTGAAAACCCCAGAAAACGTGTTTCTCGCATTAAATAGCTCGAAAAGAGCGATCTCGATGATTCTGCACACTTCGGACAGAAGTCTCACCAAGATTATCGCTGAAAATGCATATCTCAGCTGGAAACATCACGAGAATCAAGATATCGCCGGTTCTGCATATCAAACGCACTGTGGAGTGGCGAAAACACCAGATAACGTGTTTCTCACATTAAATAACTCGAAAAGAGCGATCCCGATGATTCTGCATACTTCTGACAGAAGTCTCACCAAGATTATCGTAGAAAATACATATCTCAGCTTGATACCCGACGGAAGCCACGATGTCGCCGGTTCTGCATATCAAACGCACTGTGGAGTGGTGAAAACACCAGATAACGTGTTTCTCGCATTAAACAGCTCGAAAAGAGCGTTGTCGATGATGCTGCATACTTCTGACAGAAGAATCACCAAGATTATCGTAGAAAATGCATATCTCAGCTTGAATCCCGTCCGTAACCAAGATGTCTCCGGTTCTGCATGTCAAACGCACTATGGAGTGGTGAAAACACCAGATAACGTGTTTCTCGCATTAAATAGCTCGAAAAGAGCGATCTCGAAGATTCTGCATTCTTCTGACAGAAGACTCACCAAGATTATCGCAGAAAATGCATATCTCAGCTTGAATCCCGACCGTAACCAAGATGTCTCCGGTTCTGCATGTCAAACGCACTATGGAGTGGTGAAAACACCAGATAACGTGTTTCTCGCATTAAATAGCTCGACAAGAGCGATCTAGATGATTCCGCATACTTCTGAATGAAGTCTCACCAAGATTATCGCTGAAAATGCATATCTCAGCTTGAAACCTCACGAAAACCAAGTTATCTCCGGTTCGGCACATCAAACGTACAGTGGAGTGGTGAAAACACCAGAAAACGTGTTTCTCGCATTAAGTAGCTCGAAAAGAGCGTTCTCGAAGATTCTGCATACTTCTGACAGAAGTCTCACCAAGATTATCGTAGAAAAGCATATCTCAGCTTGAAACCCGACCGAAACCAAGATATCTCCGTTTCTGCATGTCAAACGTACTGTGGAGAGGTGAATACACCAGAAAACGTGTTTCTCGCATTAAGTAGCACGAAAAGAGCGTTCTCGAAGATTCTGCATACTTCTGACAGAAGACACACCAAGATTATCACAGAAAATCCATATCTCAGCTTGATACCCGACGACAGCCAAAATGTCGCCGGTTCTGCATATCAAACGCACTGTGGAGTGGTGAAAACACCAGAAAACGTGTTTCTCGCATTAAGCAGCTCGAAACGAGCGATCTAGATGATTCTGCATACTTCTGACTGAAGTCTCACCAATATTATCGCAGAAAATGCATATCTCAGCTTGAACCCCGACGAAAGCCAAGATGTCGCCGGGTCTGCATATCAAACGCACTGTGGAGTGGTGAAAACACCAGATAACGTGTTTCTCGCATTAAATAGCTCGAAAAGAGCGATCTCGAAGATTCTGCATTCTTCTGACAGAAGACTCACCAAGATTATCGCAGAAAATGCGTTTCTCAGCTGGAAACACCACGAATGACACGATGTCGCCGGTTCTGCATATCAAATGCACTGCGGAGTGGCGATAACACCAGATAACGTGTTTCTCGCATTAAATAACTCGAAAAGAGCGATCCCGATGATTCTGCATACTTCTGACAGAAGTCTCACCAAGATTATCGTAGAAAATGCATATCTCAGCTTGATACCCGACGGAAGCCACGATGTCGCCGGTTCTGCATATCAAACGCACTGTGGGGTTGGTGAAAACACCAGAAAACGTGTTTCTCGCATTAAATAGCTCGAAAAGAGCGATCTAGATGCTTCTGTATACTTCTGACAGAAGTCTCACCAAGATTATCGCAGAAAATGCATATCTGAGCTTGAAACCCCACGAAAACCAAGATATCGTCGGTTCTGCATATCATACGCTCTGTGGAGTGGTTAAAACACCAGATAACGTGTTCCTCGCATTAAAGAGCTCGAAACGAGCGATCTCGATGATTAAGCATACTTCGGACAGAAGTCTCACCAAGATTATCGTAAAAAATGCATATCTCAGCTTGAAACCCCACGAAAACCAAGATATCGCTGGTTCTGCATATCAAACGCACTGTGGAGTGCTGGAAACACCAGATAACGAGTTTCTCGCATTAAATAGCTCGAATAGAGCGATCTCGATGATTCAGCATACTTCGGACTGAAGTCTCACCAAGTTTATCGGAGAAAATGCATATCTCAGCTTGAAACCCCTCGAAAACCAAGATATCACCTGTTCTGCTTATCCAACGAACTGTGGTGTGGTGAAAACCCCAGAAAACGTGTTTCTCGCATTAAATAGCTCGAAAAGAGCGATCTCGATGATTCTGCACACTTCGGACAGAAGTCTCACCAATATTATCGCAGAAAATGCATATCTGAGCTTGAAACCCCACGAAAACCAAGATATCGTCGGTTCTGCATATCATACGCACTGTGGAGTGGTTAAAACACCAGATAACGTGTTTCTCGCATTAAAGAGCTCGAAACGAGCGATCTCGATGATTAAGCATACTTCGGACAGAATTCTCACCAAGATTATCGTAAAAAATGCATATCTCAGCTTGAAACCCCACGAAAACCAAGATATCGCTGGTTCTGCATATCAAACGCACTGTGGAGTGCTGGAAACACCAGATAATGAGTTTCTCGCATTAAATAGCTCGAATAGAGCGATCTCGATGATTAAGCATACTTCGGACAGAAGTCTCACCAAGATTATCGCAGAAAATGCATATCTGAGCTTGAAACCCCACGAAAACCAAGATATCGTCGGTTCTGCATATCATACGCTCTGTGGAGTGGTTAAAATACCAGATAACGTGTTTCTCGCATTAAAGAGCTCGAAACGAGCGATCTCGATGATTAAGCATACTTCGGACAGAAGTCTCACCAAGATTATCGTAAAAAATGCATATCTCAGCTTGAAACCCCACGAAAACCAAGATATCGCTGGTTCTGCATATCAAACGCACTGTGGAGTGCTGGAAACACCAGATAACGAGTTTCTCGCATTAAATAGCTCGAATAGAGCGATCTCGATGATTCAGCATACTTCGGACTGAAGTCTCACCAAGTTTATCGGAGAAAATGCATATCTCAGCTTGAAACCCCTCGAAAACCAAGATATCACCTGTTCTGCATATCCAACGCACTGTGGTGTGGTGAAAACCCCAGAAAACGTGTTTCTCGCATTAAATAGCTCGAAAAGAGCGATCTCGATGATTCTGCACACTTCGGACAGAAGTCTCACCAAGATTATCGCTGAAAATGCATATCTCAGCTGGAAACATCACGAGAATCAAGATATCGCCGGTTCTGCATATCAAACGCACTGTGGAGTGGCGAAAACACCAGATAACGTGTTTCTCACATTAAATAACTCGAAAAGAGCGATCCCGATGATTCTGCATACTTCTGACAGAAGTCTCACCAAGATTATCGTAGAAAATACATATCTCAGCTTGATTACCCGACGGAAGCCACGATGTCGCCGGTTCTGCATATCAAACGCACTGTGGAGTGGTGAAAACACCAGATAACGTGTTTCTCGCATTAAACAGCTCGAAAAGAGCGTTGTCGATGATGCTGCATACTTCTGACAGAAGAATCACCAAGATTATCGTAGAAAATGCATATCTCAGCTTGAATCCCGACCGTAACCAAGATGTCTCCGGTTCTGCATGTCAAACGCACTATGGAGTGGTGAAAACACCAGATAACGTGTTTCTCGCATTAAATAGCTCGAAAAGAGCGATCTCGAAGATTCTGCATTCTTCTGACAGAAGACTCACCAAGATTATCGCAGAAAATGCATATCTCAGCTTGAATCCCGACCGTAACCAAGATGTCTCCGGTTCTGCATGTCAAACGCACTATGGAGTGGTGAAAACACCAGATAACGTGTTTCTCGCATTAAATAGCTCGACAAGAGCGATCTACATGATTCCGCATACTTCTGAATGAAGTCTCACCAAGATTATCGCTGAAAATGCATATCGCAGCTTGAAACCTCACGAAAACCAAGTTATCTCCGGTTCGGCACATCAAACGTACAGTGGAGTGGTGAAAACACCAGAAAACGTGTTTCTCGCATTAAGTAGCTCGAAAAGAGCGTTCTCGAAGATTCTGCATACTTCTGACAGAAGTCTCACCAAGATTATCGTAGAAAAGCATATCTCAGCTTGAAACCCGACCGAAACCAAGATATCTCCGTTTCTGCATGTCAAACGTACTGTGGAGAGGTGAATACACCAGAAAACGTGTTTCTCGCATTAAGTAGCACGAAAAGAGCGTTCTCGAAGATTCTGCATACTTCTGACAGAAGACACACCAAGATTATCACAGAAAATCCATATCTCAGCTTGATACCCGACGACAGCCAAAATGTCGCCGGTTCTGCATATCAAACGCACTGTGGAGTGGTGAAAACACCAGAAAACGTGTTTCTCGCATTAAGCAGCTCGAAACGAGCGATCTAGATGATTCTGCATACTTCTGACTGAAGTCTCACCAATATTATCGCAGAAAATGCATATCTCAGCTTGAACCCCGACGAAAGCCAAGATGTCGCCGGGTCTGCATATCAAACGCACTGTGGAGTGGTGAAAACACCAGATAACGTGTTTCTCGCATTAAATAGCTCGAAAAGAGCGATCTCGAAGATTCTGCATTCTTCTGACAGAAGACTCACCAAGATTATCGCAGAAAATGCGTTTCTCAGCTGGAAACACCACGAATGACACGATGTCGCCGGTTCTGCATATCAAATGCACTGCGGAGTGGCGATAACACCAGATAACGTGTTTCTCGCATTAAATAACTCGAAAAGAGCGATCCCGATGATTCTGCATACTTCTGACAGAAGTCTCACCAAGATTATCGTAGAAAATGCATATCTCAGCTTGATACCCGACGGAAGCCACGATGTCGCCGGTTCTGCATATCAAACGCACTGTGGGGTTGGTGAAAACACCAGAAAACGTGTTTCTCGCATTAAATAGCTCGAAAAGAGCGATCTAGATGCTTCTGTATACTTCTGACAGAAGACTCACCAAGATTATCGCAGAAAATGCATATCTCAACTGGAAACATCACGAAAATCAAGATATCGCCGGTTCTGCATATCAGACGCACTGTGGAGTGGTGAAAACACCAGAAAACGTGTTTCTCGCATTAACTAGCTCGAAAAGAGCGATCTCGATGATTCTGCATACTTCTGACAGAAGACTCCCAAAGATTATCGCAGAAAATGCATATCTCATCTGGAAACCCCACGAAAACCAAGATATCGCAGGTTCTGCATATCAAACGCCCTGTGGAGTGATCAAAACACCAGATAACGTGTTTCTCGCATTAAATAGCTCGAAAAGAGCGATCTAGATGATTCTGCATACTTCTGACAGAAGACTCACCAAGATTATCGCAGAAAATGCATATCTCAGCTTGATACCCGACGACAGCCAAGATGTCGCCGGTTCTGCATATCAAACGCACTGTGGAGTGGTGAAAACACCAGAAAACGTGTTTCTCGCATTAAGCAGCTCGAAACGAGCGATCTAGATGATTCTGCATACTTCTGACTGAAGTCTCACCAATATTATCGCAGAAAATGCATATCTCAGCTTGAACCCCGACGAAAGCCAAGATGTCGCCGGGTCTGCATATCAAACGCACTGTGGAGTGGTGAAAACACCAGATAACGTGTTTCTCGCATTAAATAGCTCGAAAAGAGCGATCTCGAAGATTCTGCATTCTTCTGACAGAAGACTCACCAAGATTATCGCAGAAAACGCATATATCAGCTTGATACCCGACGACAGCCAAGATGTCGCCGGTTCTGCATATCAAACGCACTATGGAGTGGTGAAAACATCACATAACGTGTTTCTCGCATTAAATAGCTCGACAAGGGCGATCTAGATGATTCCGCATACTTCTGAATGAAGTCTCACCAAGATTATCGCAGAAAATGCATATCTCAGCTTGAAACCTCACGAAAACCAAGTTATCTCCGGTTCGGCACATCAAACGTACTGTGGCGTGGTGAAAACACCAGAAAACGTGTTTCTCGCATTAAGTAGCTCGAAAAGATCGATCTCGAAGATTCTGCATACTTCTGACAGAAGTCTCACCAAGATTATCGCAGAAAATGCGTTTCTCAGCTGGAAACACCACGAAAACCACAATGTCGCCGGTTCTGCATATCAAACGCACTGTGGAGTGGCGAAAACACCAGATAACGTGTTTCTCGCATTAAATAACTCGAAAAGAGCGATCCCGATGATTCTGCATACTTCTGACAGAAGTCTCACCAAGATTATCGTAGAAAATACATATCTCAGCTTGATACCCGACGGAAGCCACGATGTCGCCGGTTCTGCATATCAAACGCACTGTGGAGTGGTGAAAACACCAGATAACGTGTTTCTCGCATTAAACAGCTCGAAAAGAGCGTTGTCGATGATGCTGCATACTTCTGACAGAAGAATCACCAAGATTATCGTAGAAAATGCATATCTCAGCTTGAATCCCGACCGTAACCAAGATGTCTCCGGTTCTGCATGTCAAACGCACTATGGAGTGGTGAAAACACCAGATAACGTGTTTATCGCATTAAATAGCTCGAAAGGAGGGATCTCGATGATTCTGCATACTTCTTACAGAAGACTTACCAAGATTATCGCAGAAAATGCATATCTCAGCTGGAAACACCACGAATTTCAAGATATCGCCGGTTCTGAATATCAAACGCTCTGTGGAGTGGTGAATACACCAGAAAACGTGCTTCGCGCATTAAATAGATCGAAAAGAGGGATCTCGATGATTCGGCAAACTTCTGACACAAGACTCACCAACATTATCGCAGCAAATGCATATCTCAGCTTGAACCCCGACGAAATCCAGGATGTCGCCGGTTCTGCTTATCAAACGCACTGTGGGGTGGTGAAAACACCAGATAACTTGTTTCTCGCATTAAGTAGCTCGAAAGGATCGATCTCGAAGATTCTGCATACTTCTGACAGAAGTCTCACCAAGCTTCTCGTAGAAAATGCATATCTCAGCTTGAAACCCGACGCAAGCCATGATGTCGCCGGTTCTGCATATCAAACGCACTGTGGAGTGGTGATAACACCGGATAACGTGTTTCTCGCATTCAATAGCTCGAAAAGTGCGATCTCGAAGATTCTGCATACTTCTGACAGAAGACTCACCAAGATTATCGCTGAAAATGCATATCTCAGCTGGAAACACCACGAAAATCAAGATATCGCCGGTTCTGCATATCAAACGCACTGTGGAATGTTGAAAACACCAGAAAACTTGTTTTTTCGCATCAAATAGCTCGAAAAGAGCGATCTAGATGATTCGGCATACTTCTGACTGAAGTCTCACCAATATTATCGTAGAAAATGTATATCTCAGCTTGAAACCTCACGAAAATCAAGAGGTCGCCGGTTCTGCATATCAAACGCACTGTGGAGTGGTGATAACACCGGATAACGTGTTTCTCGCATTCAATAGCTCGAAAAGTGCGATCTCGAAGATTCTGCATACTTCTGACAGAAGACTCACAAAGATTATCGCTGAAAATGCATATCTCAGCTGGAAACACCACGAAAATCAAGATATCGCCGGTTCTGCATATCATACGCACTGTGGAGTGGTGAATACACCAGAAAACGTGTTTCTCGCATTAAATAGCTCGAAAACAGCGATCTAGATGATTCTGCACACTTGTCACAGAAGAATCATGAAGATTATCGCTGAAAATACATATCTCATCTGGACACCGTACGAAACCCAAGATGTCGCCGGTTCTGCATATCAAACGCACTGTGGAGTGGTGAAAACACCAGATAACGTGTTTCTCGCATTAAACAACTCGAAAAGAGCGTTCTCGATGATGCTGCATACTTCTGACGGAAGACTCACCAAGATTATCGCACAAAATGCATATCTCAGCTGGAAACTCCACGAGAATCAAGATATCGCCGGTTCTGCATATCAAACGCACTGTGGAGTGGCGAAAACACCAGATAACGTGTTTCTCACATTAAATAACTCGAAAAGAGCGATCCCGATGATTCTGCATACTTCTGACAGAAGTCTCACCAAGATTATCGTAGAAAATACATATCTCAGCTTGATACCCGACGGAAGCCACGATGTCGCCGGTTCTGCATATCAAACGCACTGTGGAGTGGTGAAAACACCAGATAACGTGTTTCTCGCATTAAACAGCTCGAAAAGAGCGTTGTCGATGATGCTGCATACTTCTGACAGAAGAATCACCAAGATTATCGTAGAAAATGCATATCTCAGCTTGAATCCCGTCCGTAACCAAGATGTCTCCGGTTCTGCATGTCAAACGCACTATGGAGTGGTGAAAACACCAGATAACGTGTTTCTCGCATTAAATAGCTCGAAAAGAGCGATCTCGAAGATTCTGCATTCTTCTGACAGAAGACTCACCAAGATTATCGCAGAAAATGCATATCTCAGCTTGAATCCCGACCGTAACCAAGATGTCTCCGGTTCTGCATGTCAAACGCACTATGGAGTGGTGAAAACACCAGATAACGTGTTTCTCGCATTAAATAGCTCGACAAGAGCGATCTAGATGATTCCGCATACTTCTGAATGAAGTCTCACCAAGATTATCGCTGAAAATGCATATCTCAGCTTGAAACCTCACGAAAACCAAGTTATCTCCGGTTCGGCACATCAAACGTACAGTGGAGTGGTGAAAACACCAGAAAACGTGTTTCTCGCATTAAGTAGCTCGAAAAGAGCGTTCTCGAAGATTCTGCATACTTCTGACAGAAGTCTCACCAAGATTATCGTAGAAAAGCATATCTCAGCTTGAAACCCGACCGAAACCAAGATATCTCCGTTTCTGCATGTCAAACGTACTGTGGAGAGGTGAATACACCAGAAAACGTGTTTCTCGCATTAAGTAGCACGAAAAGAGCGTTCTCGAAGATTCTGCATACTTCTGACAGAAGACACACCAAGATTATCACAGAAAATCCATATCTCAGCTTGATACCCGACGACAGCCAAAATGTCGCCGGTTCTGCATATCAAACGCACTGTGGAGTGGTGAAAACACCAGAAAACGTGTTTCTCGCATTAAGCAGCTCGAAACGAGCGATCTAGATGATTCTGCATACTTCTGACTGAAGTCTCACCAATATTATCGCAGAAAATGCATATCTCAGCTTGAACCCCGACGAAAGCCAAGATGTCGCCGGGTCTGCATATCAAACGCACTGTGGAGTGGTGAAAACACCAGATAACGTGTTTCTCGCATTAAATAGCTCGAAAAGAGCGATCTCGAAGATTCTGCATTCTTCTGACAGAAGACTCACCAAGATTATCGCAGAAAATGCGTTTCTCAGCTGGAAACACCACGAATGACACGATGTCGCCGGTTCTGCATATCAAATGCACTGCGGAGTGGCGATAACACCAGATAACGTGTTTCTCGCATTAAATAACTCGAAAAGAGCGATCCCGATGATTCTGCATACTTCTGACAGAAGTCTCACCAAGATTATCGTAGAAAATGCATATCTCAGCTTGATACCCGACGGAAGCCACGATGTCGCCGGTTCTGCATATCAAACGCACTGTGGGGTTGGTGAAAACACCAGAAAACGTGTTTCTCGCATTAAATAGCTCGAAAAGAGCGATCTAGATGCTTCTGTATACTTCTGACAGAAGTCTCACCAAGATTATCGCAGAAAATGCATATCTGAGCTTGAAACCCCACGAAAACCAAGATATCGTCGGTTCTGCATATCATACGCTCTGTGGAGTGGTTAAAACACCAGATAACGTGTTCCTCGCATTAAAGAGCTCGAAACGAGCGATCTCGATGATTAAGCATACTTCGGACAGAAGTCTCACCAAGATTATCGTAAAAAATGCATATCTCAGCTTGAAACCCCACGAAAACCAAGATATCGCTGGTTCTGCATATCAAACGCACTGTGGAGTGCTGGAAACACCAGATAACGAGTTTCTCGCATTAAATAGCTCGAATAGAGCGATCTCGATGATTCAGCATACTTCGGACTGAAGTCTCACCAAGTTTATCGGAGAAAATGCATATCTCAGCTTGAAACCCCTCGAAAACCAAGATATCACCTGTTCTGCTTATCCAACGAACTGTGGTGTGGTGAAAACCCCAGAAAACGTGTTTCTCGCATTAAATAGCTCGAAAAGAGCGATCTCGATGATTCTGCACACTTCGGACAGAAGTCTCACCAATATTATCGCAGAAAATGCATATCTGAGCTTGAAACCCCACGAAAACCAAGATATCGTCGGTTCTGCATATCATACGCACTGTGGAGTGGTTAAAACACCAGATAACGTGTTTCTCGCATTAAAGAGCTCGAAACGAGCGATCTCGATGATTAAGCATACTTCGGACAGAATTCTCACCAAGATTATCGTAAAAAATGCATATCTCAGCTTGAAACCCCACGAAAACCAAGATATCGCTGGTTCTGCATATCAAACGCACTGTGGAGTGCTGGAAACACCAGATAATGAGTTTCTCGCATTAAATAGCTCGAATAGAGCGATCTCGATGATTAAGCATACTTCGGACAGAAGTCTCACCAAGATTATCGCAGAAAATGCATATCTGAGCTTGAAACCCCACGAAAACCAAGATATCGTCGGTTCTGCATATCATACGCTCTGTGGAGTGGTTAAAATACCAGATAACGTGTTTCTCGCATTAAAGAGCTCGAAACGAGCGATCTCGATGATTAAGCATACTTCGGACAGAAGTCTCACCAAGATTATCGTAAAAAATGCATATCTCAGCTTGAAACCCCACGAAAACCAAGATATCGCTGGTTCTGCATATCAAACGCACTGTGGAGTGCTGGAAACACCAGATAACGAGTTTCTCGCATTAAATAGCTCGAATAGAGCGATCTCGATGATTCAGCATACTTCGGACTGAAGTCTCACCAAGTTTATCGGAGAAAATGCATATCTCAGCTTGAAACCCCTCGAAAACCAAGATATCACCTGTTCTGCATATCCAACGCACTGTGGTGTGGTGAAAACCCCAGAAAACGTGTTTCTCGCATTAAATAGCTCGAAAAGAGCGATCTCGATGATTCTGCACACTTCGGACAGAAGTCTCACCAAGATTATCGCTGAAAATGCATATCTCAGCTGGAAACATCACGAGAATCAAGATATCGCCGGTTCTGCATATCAAACGCACTGTGGAGTGGCGAAAACACCAGATAACGTGTTTCTCACATTAAATAACTCGAAAAGAGCGATCCCGATGATTCTGCATACTTCTGACAGAAGTCTCACCAAGATTATCGTAGAAAATACATATCTCAGCTTGATTACCCGACGGAAGCCACGATGTCGCCGGTTCTGCATATCAAACGCACTGTGGAGTGGTGAAAACACCAGATAACGTGTTTCTCGCATTAAACAGCTCGAAAAGAGCGTTGTCGATGATGCTGCATACTTCTGACAGAAGAATCACCAAGATTATCGTAGAAAATGCATATCTCAGCTTGAATCCCGACCGTAACCAAGATGTCTCCGGTTCTGCATGTCAAACGCACTATGGAGTGGTGAAAACACCAGATAACGTGTTTCTCGCATTAAATAGCTCGAAAAGAGCGATCTCGAAGATTCTGCATTCTTCTGACAGAAGACTCACCAAGATTATCGCAGAAAATGCATATCTCAGCTTGAATCCCGACCGTAACCAAGATGTCTCCGGTTCTGCATGTCAAACGCACTATGGAGTGGTGAAAACACCAGATAACGTGTTTCTCGCATTAAATAGCTCGACAAGAGCGATCTACATGATTCCGCATACTTCTGAATGAAGTCTCACCAAGATTATCGCTGAAAATGCATATCGCAGCTTGAAACCTCACGAAAACCAAGTTATCTCCGGTTCGGCACATCAAACGTACAGTGGAGTGGTGAAAACACCAGAAAACGTGTTTCTCGCATTAAGTAGCTCGAAAAGAGCGTTCTCGAAGATTCTGCATACTTCTGACAGAAGTCTCACCAAGATTATCGTAGAAAAGCATATCTCAGCTTGAAACCCGACCGAAACCAAGATATCTCCGTTTCTGCATGTCAAACGTACTGTGGAGAGGTGAATACACCAGAAAACGTGTTTCTCGCATTAAGTAGCACGAAAAGAGCGTTCTCGAAGATTCTGCATACTTCTGACAGAAGACACACCAAGATTATCACAGAAAATCCATATCTCAGCTTGATACCCGACGACAGCCAAAATGTCGCCGGTTCTGCATATCAAACGCACTGTGGAGTGGTGAAAACACCAGAAAACGTGTTTCTCGCATTAAGCAGCTCGAAACGAGCGATCTAGATGATTCTGCATACTTCTGACTGAAGTCTCACCAATATTATCGCAGAAAATGCATATCTCAGCTTGAACCCCGACGAAAGCCAAGATGTCGCCGGGTCTGCATATCAAACGCACTGTGGAGTGGTGAAAACACCAGATAACGTGTTTCTCGCATTAAATAGCTCGAAAAGAGCGATCTCGAAGATTCTGCATTCTTCTGACAGAAGACTCACCAAGATTATCGCAGAAAATGCGTTTCTCAGCTGGAAACACCACGAATGACACGATGTCGCCGGTTCTGCATATCAAATGCACTGCGGAGTGGCGATAACACCAGATAACGTGTTTCTCGCATTAAATAACTCGAAAAGAGCGATCCCGATGATTCTGCATACTTCTGACAGAAGTCTCACCAAGATTATCGTAGAAAATGCATATCTCAGCTTGATACCCGACGGAAGCCACGATGTCGCCGGTTCTGCATATCAAACGCACTGTGGGGTTGGTGAAAACACCAGAAAACGTGTTTCTCGCATTAAATAGCTCGAAAAGAGCGATCTAGATGCTTCTGTATACTTCTGACAGAAGACTCACCAAGATTATCGCAGAAAATGCATATCTCAACTGGAAACATCACGAAAATCAAGATATCGCCGGTTCTGCATATCAGACGCACTGTGGAGTGGTGAAAACACCAGAAAACGTGTTTCTCGCATTAACTAGCTCGAAAAGAGCGATCTCGATGATTCTGCATACTTCTGACAGAAGACTCCCAAAGATTATCGCAGAAAATGCATATCTCATCTGGAAACCCCACGAAAACCAAGATATCGCAGGTTCTGCATATCAAACGCCCTGTGGAGTGATCAAAACACCAGATAACGTGTTTCTCGCATTAAATAGCTCGAAAAGAGCGATCTAGATGATTCTGCATACTTCTGACAGAAGACTCACCAAGATTATCGCAGAAAATGCATATCTCAGCTTGATACCCGACGACAGCCAAGATGTCGCCGGTTCTGCATATCAAACGCACTGTGGAGTGGTGAAAACACCAGAAAACGTGTTTCTCGCATTAAGCAGCTCGAAACGAGCGATCTAGATGATTCTGCATACTTCTGACTGAAGTCTCACCAATATTATCGCAGAAAATGCATATCTCAGCTTGAACCCCGACGAAAGCCAAGATGTCGCCGGGTCTGCATATCAAACGCACTGTGGAGTGGTGAAAACACCAGATAACGTGTTTCTCGCATTAAATAGCTCGAAAAGAGCGATCTCGAAGATTCTGCATTCTTCTGACAGAAGACTCACCAAGATTATCGCAGAAAACGCATATATCAGCTTGATACCCGACGACAGCCAAGATGTCGCCGGTTCTGCATATCAAACGCACTATGGAGTGGTGAAAACATCACATAACGTGTTTCTCGCATTAAATAGCTCGACAAGGGCGATCTAGATGATTCCGCATACTTCTGAATGAAGTCTCACCAAGATTATCGCAGAAAATGCATATCTCAGCTTGAAACCTCACGAAAACCAAGTTATCTCCGGTTCGGCACATCAAACGTACTGTGGCGTGGTGAAAACACCAGAAAACGTGTTTCTCGCATTAAGTAGCTCGAAAAGATCGATCTCGAAGATTCTGCATACTTCTGACAGAAGTCTCACCAAGATTATCGCAGAAAATGCGTTTCTCAGCTGGAAACACCACGAAAACCACAATGTCGCCGGTTCTGCATATCAAACGCACTGTGGAGTGGCGAAAACACCAGATAACGTGTTTCTCGCATTAAATAACTCGAAAAGAGCGATCCCGATGATTCTGCATACTTCTGACAGAAGTCTCACCAAGATTATCGTAGAAAATACATATCTCAGCTTGATACCCGACGGAAGCCACGATGTCGCCGGTTCTGCATATCAAACGCACTGTGGAGTGGTGAAAACACCAGATAACGTGTTTCTCGCATTAAACAGCTCGAAAAGAGCGTTGTCGATGATGCTGCATACTTCTGACAGAAGAATCACCAAGATTATCGTAGAAAATGCATATCTCAGCTTGAATCCCGACCGTAACCAAGATGTCTCCGGTTCTGCATGTCAAACGCACTATGGAGTGGTGAAAACACCAGATAACGTGTTTATCGCATTAAATAGCTCGAAAGGAGGGATCTCGATGATTCTGCATACTTCTTACAGAAGACTTACCAAGATTATCGCAGAAAATGCATATCTCAGCTGGAAACACCACGAATTTCAAGATATCGCCGGTTCTGAATATCAAACGCTCTGTGGAGTGGTGAATACACCAGAAAACGTGCTTCGCGCATTAAATAGATCGAAAAGAGGGATCTCGATGATTCGGCAAACTTCTGACACAAGACTCACCAACATTATCGCAGCAAATGCATATCTCAGCTTGAACCCCGACGAAATCCAGGATGTCGCCGGTTCTGCTTATCAAACGCACTGTGGGGTGGTGAAAACACCAGATAACTTGTTTCTCGCATTAAGTAGCTCGAAAGGATCGATCTCGAAGATTCTGCATACTTCTGACAGAAGTCTCACCAAGCTTCTCGTAGAAAATGCATATCTCAGCTTGAAACCCGACGCAAGCCATGATGTCGCCGGTTCTGCATATCAAACGCACTGTGGAGTGGTGATAACACCGGATAACGTGTTTCTCGCATTCAATAGCTCGAAAAGTGCGATCTCGAAGATTCTGCATACTTCTGACAGAAGACTCACCAAGATTATCGCTGAAAATGCATATCTCAGCTGGAAACACCACGAAAATCAAGATATCGCCGGTTCTGCATATCAAACGCACTGTGGAATGTTGAAAACACCAGAAAACTTGTTTTTTCGCATCAAATAGCTCGAAAAGAGCGATCTAGATGATTCGGCATACTTCTGACTGAAGTCTCACCAATATTATCGTAGAAAATGTATATCTCAGCTTGAAACCTCACGAAAATCAAGAGGTCGCCGGTTCTGCATATCAAACGCACTGTGGAGTGGTGATAACACCGGATAACGTGTTTCTCGCATTCAATAGCTCGAAAAGTGCGATCTCGAAGATTCTGCATACTTCTGACAGAAGACTCACAAAGATTATCGCTGAAAATGCATATCTCAGCTGGAAACACCACGAAAATCAAGATATCGCCGGTTCTGCATATCATACGCACTGTGGAGTGGTGAATACACCAGAAAACGTGTTTCTCGCATTAAATAGCTCGAAAACAGCGATCTAGATGATTCTGCACACTTGTCACAGAAGAATCATGAAGATTATCGCTGAAAATACATATCTCATCTGGACACCGTACGAAACCCAAGATGTCGCCGGTTCTGCATATCAAACGCACTGTGGAGTGGTGAAAACACCAGATAACGTGTTTCTCGCATTAAACAACTCGAAAAGAGCGTTCTCGATGATGCTGCATACTTCTGACGGAAGACTCACCAAGATTATCGCACAAAATGCATATCTCAGCTGGAAACTCCACGAAAATTAAGATATCGCCGGTTCTGCATATCAAACGCACTGTGGAATGTTGAAAACACCAGGAAACTTGTTTTTTTGCATTAAATAGCTCGACAAGGGCGATCTAGATGATTCCGCATACTTCTGAATGAAGTCTCACCAAGATTATCGCAGAAAATGCATATCTCAGCTTGAAACCTCACGAAAACCAAGTTATCTCCGGTTCGGCACATCAAACGTACTGTGGAGTGGTGAAAACACCAGAAAACGTGTTTCTCGCATTAAGTAGCTCGAAAAGATCGATCTCGAAGATTCTGCATACTTCTGACAGAAGTCTCACCAAGATTATCGCAGAAAATGCGTTTCTCAGCTGGAAACACCACGAAAACCACAATGTCGCCGGTTCTGCATATCAAACGCACTGTGGAGTGGCGAAAACACCAGATAACGTGTTTCTCGCATTAAATAACTCGAAAAGAGCGATCCCGATGATTCTGCATATTCTGACAGAAGTCTCACCAAGATTATCGTAGAAAATACATATCTCAGCTTGATACCCGACGGAAGCCACGATGTCGCCGGTTCTGCATATCAAACGCACTGTGGAGTGGTGAAAACACCAGATAACGTGTTTCTCGCATTAAACAGCTCGAAAAGAGCGTTGTCGATGATGCTGCATACTTCTGACAGAAGAATCACCAAGATTATCGTAGAAAATGCATATCTCAGCTTGAATCCCGACCGTAACCAAGATGTCTCCGGTTCTGCATGTCAAACGCACTATGGAGTGGTGAAAACACCAGATAACGTGTTTATCGCATTAAATAGCTCGAAAGGAGGGATCTCGATGATTCTGCATACTTCTTACAGAAGACTTACCAAGATTATCGCAGAAAATGCATATCTCAGCTGGAAACACCACGAATTTCAAGATATCGCCGGTTCTGAATATCAAACGCTCTGTGGAGTGGTGAATACACCAGAAAACGTGCTTCGCGCATTAAATAGATCGAAAAGAGGGATCTCGATGATTCGGCAAACTTCTGACACAAGACTCACCAACATTATCGCAGCAAATGCATATCTCAGCTTGAACCCCGACGAAATCCAGGATGTCGCCGGCTCTGCATATCAAACGCACTGTGGGGTGGTGAAAACACCAGATAACGTGTTTCTCGCATTAACTAGCTCGATAAGAGCGATCTCGATGATTCAGCATACTTCGGACTGAAGTCTCACCAAGATTATCGCAGAAATTGCATATCTCAGCTTGAAACCCCTCGAAAACCAAGATATCACCTGTTCTGCATATCCAACGAACTGTGGTGTGGTGAAAACCCCAGAAAACGTGTTTCTCGCATTAAATAGCTCGAAAAGAGCGATCTCGATGATTCTGCACACTTCGGACAGAAGTCTCACCAATATTATCGCAGAAAATGCATATCTCAGCTGGAAACCCCACGAAAACCAAGATATCGCCGGTTCTGCATATCAAACGTCCTGTGGAGTGATGAAAACACTAGATAACGTGTTTCTCGCATTAAATAGCTCGAAAAGTGCGATCTCGATGTTTCTGCATACTTCGGACAGATGTCTCACCAAGATTATCGCAGATAATGCATATCTCAGCTTGAAACCCCACGAAAACCAAGATATCGCCGGTTCTGCATATCAAACGCACTGTGGAGTGGTGAAAACACCAGATAACGTGTTACTCGCATTAACTAGCTCGAAAAGATCGTTCTGGATGATTCTGCATACTTCTTACAGAAGACTTACCAAGATTATCGCAGAAAATGCATATCTCAGCTGGAAACACCACGAATTTCAAGATATCGCCGGTTCTGAATATCAAACGCTCTGTGGAGTGGTGAATACACCAGAAAACGTGCTTCGCGCATTAAATAGATCGAAAAGAGGGATCTCGATGATTCGGCAAACTTCTGACACAAGACTCACCAACATTATCGCAGCAAATGCATATCTCAGCTTGAACCCCGACGAAATCCAGGATGTCGCCGGTTCTGCATATCAAACGCACTGTGGGGTGGTGAAAACACCAGATAACTTGTTTCTCGCATTAAGTAGCTCGAAAAGGTCGATCTCGAAGATTCTGCATACTTCTGACAGAAGTCTCACCAAGCTTCTCGTAGAAAATGCATATCTCAGCTTGAAACCCGACGCAAGCCATGATGTCGCCGGTTCTGCATATTAAACGCACTGTGGAGTGGTGATAACACCGGATAACGTGTTTCTCGCATTCAATAGCTCGAAAAGTGCGATCTCGAAGATTCTGCATACTTCTGACAGAAGACTCACCAAGATTATCGCTGAAAATGCATATCTCAGCTGGAAACACCACGAAAATCAAGATATCGCCGGTTCTGCATATCAAACGCACTGTGGAATGTTGAAAACACCAGAAAACTTTTTTTTTCGCATCAAATAGCTCGAAAAGAGCGATCTAGATGATTCGGCATACTTCTGACTGAAGTCTCACCAATATTATCGTAGAAAATGTATATCTCAGCTTGAAACCTCACGAAAATCAAGATGTCGCCGGTTCTGCATATCAAACGCACTGTGGAGTGGTGATAACACCGGATAACGTGTTTCTCGCATTCAATAGCTCGAAAAGTGCGATCTCGAAGATTCTGCATACTTCTGACAGAAGACTCACAAAGATTATCGCTGAAAATGCATATCTCAGCTGGAAACACCACGAAAATCAAGATATCGCCGGTTCTGCATATCATACGCACTGTGGAGTGGTGAATACACCAGAAAACATGTTTCTCGCATTAAATAGCTCGAAAACAGCGATCTAGATGATTCTGCACACTTGTCACAGAAGAATCATGAAGATTATCGCTGAAAATGCATATCTCATCTGGACACCGTACGAAACCCAAGATGTCGCCGGTTCTGCATATCAAACGCACTGTGGAGTGGTGAAAACACCACAAAACGTGTTTCTCGCATTAAGCAGCTCGAAACGAGCGATCTAGATGATTCTGCATACTTCTGACTGAAGTCTCACCAATATTATCGCAGAAAATGCATATCTCAGCTTGAACCCCGACGAAAGCCAAGATGTCGCCGGGTCTGCATATCAAACGCACTGTGGAGTGGTGAAAACACCAGATAACGTGTTTCTCGCATTAAATAGCTCGAAAAGAGTGATCTCGAAGTTTCTGCATTCTTCTGACAGAAGACTCACCAAGATTATCGCAGAAAATGCGATTCTCAGCTGGAAACACCACGAAATCCACGATGTCGCCGGTTCTGCATATCAAACGCACTGTGGAGTGGTGAAAACACCAGATAACGTGTTTCTCGCATTAGATAGCTCGAAAAGAGCGATCTAGATGATTCAGCATACTTCGGACAGAAGTCTCACCAAGATTATCGCAGAAAATGCATATCTCAGCTTCAAACCCCACGAAAACCAAGATATCGCTGGTAATGCATATCAAACGCACTGTGGAGTGGTGAAAGCACCAGACAAGGTTTTTCTCGCATTAACTAGCTCGAAAAGAGCGATCTCGATGATTCAGCATACTTCAGACTGAAGTCTCACCAAGTTTATCGCAGAAAATGCATATCTCAGCTTGAAACCCCTCGAAAACCAAGATATGACCTGTTCTGCATATCCAACGAACTGTGGTGTGGTGAAAACCCCAGAAAACGTGTTTCTCGCATTAAATAGCTCGAAAAGAGCGATCTCGATGATTCTGCACACTTCGGACAGAAGTCTCGCCAAGATTATCGCAGATAATGCATATCTCAGCTTGAAACCCCACGAAAACCAAGATATCGTCGGTTCTGCATATCATACGCACTGTGGAGTGGTGAAAACACCAGATAACGTGTTTCTCGCATTAAATAGCTCGAAACGAGCGATCTCGATGATTAAGCATACTCCGGACAGAAGTCTCACCAAGATTATCGCAGAAACTGCATATCTCTGCTTGAAACCCCACGAAAACCAAGATATTGCTGGTTCTGCATATCAAACGCACTGTGGAGTGGTGAAAACACCAGATAACGTGATTCTCGCATTAAATAGGTCGAAAAGAACGATCTCGATGTTTCTGCATACTTCGGACAGAGGTCTCACCAAGATTATCGCAGAAAATGCATATCTCAGCTTGAAACCCCACGAAAACCCAGATATCGCCGGTTCTGCATATCATACGCTCTGTGGAGTGGTTAAAACACCAGATAACGTGTTCCTCGCATTAAAGAGCTCGAAACGAGCGATCTCGATGATTAAGCATACTTCGGACAGAAGTCTCACCAAGATTATCGTAAAAAATGCATATCTCAGCTTGAAACCCCACGAAAACCAAGATATCGCTGGTTCTGCATATCAAACGCACTGTGGAGTGCTGGAAACACCAGATAACGAGTTTCTCGCATTAAATAGCTCGAATAGAGCGATCTCGATGATTCAGCATACTTCGGACTGAAGTCTCACCAAGTTTATCGGAGAAAATGCATATCTCAGCTTGAAACCCCTCGAAAACCAAGATATCACCTGTTCTGCATATCCAACGCACTGTGGTGTGGTGAAAACCCCAGAAAACGTGTTTCTCGCATTAAATAGCTCGAAAAGAGCGATCTCGATGATTCTGCACACTTCGGACAGAAGTCTCACCAATATTATCGCAGAAAATGCATATCTGAGCTTGAAACCCCACGAAAACCAAGATATCGTCGGTTCTGCATATCATACGCACTGTGGAGTGGTTAAAACACCAGATAACGTGTTTCTCGCATTAAAGAGCTCGAAACGAGCGATCTCGATGATTAAGCATACTTCGGACAGAATTCTCACCAAGATTATCGTAAAAAATGCATATCTCAGCTTGAAACCCCACGAAAACCAAGATATCGCTGGTTCTGCATATCAAACGCACTGTGGAGTGCTGGAAACACCAGATAATGAGTTTCTCGCATTAAATAGCTCGAATAGAGCGATCTCGATGATTAAGCATACTTCGGACAGAAGTCTCCGCACGATTATCGTAAAAAATGAATATCTCAGCTTGAAACCCCACGAAAACCAAGATATCGCTGGTACTGCACATCATACGCACTGTGGAGTGGTGAAAGCACCAGACAAGGTTTTTCTCGCATTAAATAGCTCGATAAGAGCGATCTCGATGATTCAGCATACTTCGGACTGAAGTCTCACCAAGATTATCGCAGAAATTGCATATCTCAGCTTGAAACCCCTCGAAAACCAAGATATCACCTGTTCTGCATATCCAACGAACTGTGGTGTGGTGAAAACCCCAGAAAACGTGTTTCTCGCATTAAATAGCTCGAAAAGAGCGATCTCGATGATTCTGCACACTTCGGACAGAAATCTCACCAATATTATCGCAGAAAACGCATATCTCAGCTGGAAACCCCACGAAAACCAAGATATCGCCGGTTCTGCATATCAAACGTCCTGTGGAGTGATGAAAACACTAGATAACGTGTTTCTCGCATTAAATAGCTCGAAAAGTGCGATCTCGATGATTCTGCATACTTCGGACAGATGTCTCACCAAGATTATCGCAGATAATGCATATCTCAGCTTGAAACCCCACGAAAACCAAGATATCGCCGGTTCTGCATATCAAACGCACTGTGGAGTGGTGAAAACACCAGATAACGTGTTTCTCGCATTAAATAGCTCGAAAAGAGCGATCTCGATGATTCTGCATACTTCTGTCAGAAGTCTCACCAAGATTATCGTAGAGAATGCATATCTCAGCTTGAACCCCGACGAAATCCATGATGTCGCCGGTTCTGCATATCAAACGCACTGTGGCGTGGTGAAAACACCAGATAACGTGTTACTCGCATTAACTAGCTCCAAAAGATCGTTCTGGATGATTCTGCATACTTCTCATAGATGAAACACCAAGATTATCGCAGAAAATGCATATTTCAGCTGGAAAGCCTACGAAAACCAAGATTTCGCCGGTTCTGCATATCAAACGCCCTGTGGAGTGGTCAAAACACCAGATAACGTGTTTCTCGCATTAGATAGCTCGAAAAGAGCGATCTAGATGATTCAGCATACTTCGGACAGAAGTCTCACCAAGATTATCGCAAAAAATGCATATCTCAGCTTCAAACCCCACGAAAACCAAGATATCGCTGGTAATGCATATCAAACGCACTGTGGAGTGGTGAAAGCACCAGACAAGGTTTTTCTCGCATTAACTAGCTCGAAAAGAGCGATCTCGATGATTCAGCATACTTCAGACTGAAGTCTCACCAAGTTTATCGCAGAAAATGCATATCTCAGCTTGAAACCCCACGAAAACCAAGATATCTCCGGTTCTGTACATCCAACGAACTGTGGTGTGGTAAAAACCCCAGAAAACGAGTTTCTCGCATTAAATAGCTCGAAAAGTGCGCTCTTGATGTTTCTGCATACTTCGGACAGATGTTTCACCAAGATTATTGTAGAAAATGCATATCTCAGCTTGAAACCCGACGAAAACCAAACATCGCCGGTTCTGCATATCTAACCAACTGTGGAGTGGTGAAAACACCAGACAACGTGTTTCTCGCATTAAATAGCTCGAATAGAGCGATCTCGATAATTAAGCATACTTCGGACAGAAGTCTCACCAAGATTATCGTAAAAAATGCATATCTCAGCTTGAAACCCCACGAAAACCAAGATATCGCTGGTTCTGCATATCAAACGCACTGTGGCGTGGTGAAAACACCAGATAACGTGTTACTCGCATTAACTAGCTCCAAAAGATCGTTCTGGATGATTCAGCATACTTCTCATAGATGAAACACCAAGATTATCGCAGAAAATGCATATTTCAGCTGGAAAGCCTACGAAAACCAAGATATCGCCGGTTCTGCATATCAAACGCCCTGTGGAGTGGTCAAAACACCAGATAACGTGTTTCTCGCATTAGATAGCTCGAAAAGAGCGATCTAGATGATTCAGCATACTTCGGACAGAAGTCTCACCAAGATTATCGCAAAAAATGCATATCTCAGCTTCAAACCCCACGAAAACCAAGATATCGCTGGTAATGCATATCAAACGCACTGTGGAGTGGTGAAAGCACCAGACAAGGTTTTTCTCGCATTAACTAGCTTGAAAAGAGCGATCTCGATGATTCAGCATACTTCAGACTGAAGTCTCACCAAGTTTATCGCAGAAAATGCATATCTCAGCTTGAAACCCCACGAAAACCAAGATATCTCTGGTTCTGCATATCGAACGAACTGTGGAGTGGTGAAAACCCCAGAAAACGAGTTTCTCGCATTAAATAGCTCGAAAAGAGCGCTCTCGATGTTTCTCAATACTTCGGACAGATGTCTCACCAAGCTTATCGTAGAAAATGCATATCTCAGCTTGAAACCCGACGAAAACCAAAATATCTCCGGTTCTGCATATCCAACGCACTGTGGAGTGGTGAAAACACCAGATAACGTGTTTCTCGCATTAAATAACTCGAAACGAGCGATCACGATGATTCTGCATACTTCGGACAGAAGTCTCACCAAGATTATCAGAAAAAATGCATATCTCAGCTTGAAACCCCACGAAAACCAAAATATCTCCGGTTCTGCATATCCAACGCACTGTGGAGTGGTGAAAACACCAGATAACGTGTTTCTCGCATTAAATAGCTCGAAACGAGCGATCACGATGATTCTGCATACTTCGGACAGAAGTCTCACCAAGATTATCATAAAAAATGCATATCTCAGCTTGAAACCCCACGAAAACCAAGATATCGCTGGTTCTGCATATCAAACGCACTGTGGAGTGGTGAAAACACCAGATAACGTGTTTCTCGCATTAGATAGCTCGAAAAGAGCGATCTAGATGATTCAGCATACTTCGGACAGAAGTCTCACCAAGATTATCGCAGAAAATGCATATCTCAGCTTCAAACCCCACGAAAACCAAGATATCGCTGGTAATGCATATCAAACGCACTGTGGAGTGGTGAAAGCACCAGACAAGGTTTTTCTCGCATTAACTAGCTCGAAAAGAGCGATCTCGATGATTCAGCATACTTCAGACTGAAGTCTCACCAAGTTTATCGCAGAAAATGCATATCTCAGCTTGAAACCCCTCGAAAACCAAGATATCACCTGTTCTGCATATCCAACGAACTGTGGTGTGGTGAAAACCCCAGAAAACGTGTTTCTCGCATTAAATAGCTCGAAAAGAGCGATCTCGATGATTCTGCACACTTCGGACAGAAGTCTCGCCAAGATTATCGCAGATAATGCATATCTCAGCTTGAAACCCCACGAAAACCAAGATATCGTCGGTTCTGCATATCATACGCACTGTGGAGTGGGGAAAACACCAGATAACGTGTTTCTCGCATTAAATAGTTCGAAACGAGAGATCTCGATGATTAAGCATACTCCGGACAGAAGTCTCACCAAGATTATCGCAGAAACTGCATATCTCTGCTTGAAACCCCACGAAAACCAAGATATTGCTGGTTCTGCATATCAAACGCACTGTGGAGTGGTGAAAACACCAGATAACGTGATTCACGCATTAAATAGGTCGAAAAGAACGATCTCGATGTTTCTGCATACTTCGGACAGAATTCTCACCAAGATTATCGTAAAAAATGCATATCTCAGCTTGAAACCCCACGAAAACCAAGATATCGCTGGTTCTGCATATCAAACGCACTGTGGAGTGCTGGAAACACCAGATAATGAGTTTCTCGCATTAAATAGCTCGAATAGAGCGATCTCGATGATTAAGCATACTTCGGACAGAAGTCTCCGCACGATTATCGTAAAAAATGAATATCTCAGCTTGAAACCCCACGAAAACCAAGATATCGCTGGTACTGCACATCATACGCACTGTGGAGTGGTGAAAGCACCAGACAAGGTTTTTCTCGCATTAAATAGCTCGATAAGAGCGATCTCGATGATTCAGCATACTTCGGACTGAAGTCTCACCAAGATTATCGCAGAAATTGCATATCTCAGCTTGAAACCCCTCGAAAACCAAGATATCACCTGTTCTGCATATCCAACGAACTGTGGTGTGGTGAAAACCCCAGAAAACGTGTTTCTCGCATTAAATAGCTCGAAAAGAGCGATCTCGATGATTCTGCACACTTCGGACAGAAATCTCACCAATATTATCGCAGAAAATGCATATCTCAGCTGGAAACCCCACGAAAACCAAGATATCGCCGGTTCTGCATATCAAACGTCCTGTGGAGTGATGAAAACACTAGATAACGTGTTTCTCGCATTAAATAGCTCGAAAAGTGCGATCTCGATGATTCTGCATACTTCGGACAGATGTCTCACCAAGATTATCGCAGATAATGCATATCTCAGCTTGAAACCCCACGAAAACCAAGATATCGCCGGTTCTGCATATCAAACGCACTGTGGAGTGGTGAAAACACCAGATAACGTGTTTCTCGCATTAAATAGCTCGAAAAGAGCGATCTCGATGATTCTGCATACTTCTGTCAGAAGTCTCACCAAGATTATCGTAGAGAATGCATATCTCAGCTTGAACCCCGACGAAATCCATGATGTCGCCGGTTCTGCATATCAAACGCACTGTGGCGTGGTGAAAACACCAGATAACGTGTTACTCGCATTAACTAGCTCCAAAAGATCGTTCTGGATGATTCTGCATACTTCTCATAGATGAAACACCAAGATTATCGCAGAAAATGCATATTTCAGCTGGAAAGCCTACGAAAACCAAGATTTCGCCGGTTCTGCATATCAAACGCCCTGTGGAGTGGTCAAAACACCAGATAACGTGTTTCTCGCATTAGATAGCTCGAAAAGAGCGATCTAGATGATTCAGCATACTTCGGACAGAAGTCTCACCAAGATTATCGCAAAAAATGCATATCTCAGCTTCAAACCCCACGAAAACCAAGATATCGCTGGTAATGCATATCAAACGCACTGTGGAGTGGTGAAAGCACCAGACAAGGTTTTTCTCGCATTAACTAGCTCGAAAAGAGCGATCTCGATGATTCAGCATACTTCAGACTGAAGTCTCACCAAGTTTATCGCAGAAAATGCATATCTCAGCTTGAAACCCCACGAAAACCAAGATATCTCCGGTTCTGTACATCCAACGAACTGTGGTGTGGTAAAAACCCCAGAAAACGAGTTTCTCGCATTAAATAGCTCGAAAAGTGCGCTCTTGATGTTTCTGCATACTTCGGACAGATGTTTCACCAAGATTATTGTAGAAAATGCATATCTCAGCTTGAAACCCGACGAAAACCAAACATCGCCGGTTCTGCATATCTAACCAACTGTGGAGTGGTGAAAACACCAGACAACGTGTTTCTCGCATTAAATAGCTCGAATAGAGCGATCTCGATAATTAAGCATACTTCGGACAGAAGTCTCACCAAGATTATCGTAAAAAATGCATATCTCAGCTTGAAACCCCACGAAAACCAAGATATCGCTGGTTCTGCATATCAAACGCACTGTGGCGTGGTGAAAACACCAGATAACGTGTTACTCGCATTAACTAGCTCCAAAAGATCGTTCTGGATGATTCAGCATACTTCTCATAGATGAAACACCAAGATTATCGCAGAAAATGCATATTTCAGCTGGAAAGCCTACGAAAACCAAGATATCGCCGGTTCTGCATATCAAACGCCCTGTGGAGTGGTCAAAACACCAGATAACGTGTTTCTCGCATTAGATAGCTCGAAAAGAGCGATCTAGATGATTCAGCATACTTCGGACAGAAGTCTCACCAAGATTATCGCAAAAAATGCATATCTCAGCTTCAAACCCCACGAAAACCAAGATATCGCTGGTAATGCATATCAAACGCACTGTGGAGTGGTGAAAGCACCAGACAAGGTTTTTCTCGCATTAACTAGCTCGAAAAGAGCGATCTCGATGATTCAGCATACTTCAGACTGAAGTCTCACCAAGTTTATCGCAGAAAATGCATATCTCAGCTTGAAACCCCACGAAAACCAAGATATCTCTGGTTCTGCATATCGAACGAACTGTGGAGTGGTGAAAACCCCAGAAAACGAGTTTCTCGCATTAAATAGCTCGAAAAGAGCGCTCTCGATGTTTCTCAATACTTCGGACAGATGTCTCACCAAGCTTATCGTAGAAAATGCATATCTCAGCTTGAAACCCGACGAAAACCAAAATATCTCCGGTTCTGCATATCCAACGCACTGTGGAGTGGTGAAAACACCAGATAACGTGTTTCTCGCATTAAATAACTCGAAACGAGCGATCACGATGATTCTGCATACTTCGGACAGAAGTCTCACCAAGATTATCAGAAAAAATGCATATCTCAGCTTGAAACCCCACGAAAACCAAAATATCTCCGGTTCTGCATATCCAACGCACTGTGGAGTGGTGAAAACACCAGATAACGTGTTTCTCGCATTAAATAGCTCGAAACGAGCGATCACGATGATTCTGCATACTTCGGACAGAAGTCTCACCAAGATTATCATAAAAAATGCATATCTCAGCTTGAAACCCCACGAAAACCAAGATATCGCTGGTTCTGCATATCAAACGCACTGTGGAGTGGTGAAAACACCAGATAACGTGTTTCTCGCATTAGATAGCTCGAAAAGAGCGATCTAGATGATTCAGCATACTTCGGACAGAAGTCTCACCAAGATTATCGCAGAAAATGCATATCTCAGCTTCAAACCCCACGAAAACCAAGATATCGCTGGTAATGCATATCAAACGCACTGTGGAGTGGTGAAAGCACCAGACAAGGTTTTTCTCGCATTAACTAGCTCGAAAAGAGCGATCTCGATGATTCAGCATACTTCAGACTGAAGTCTCACCAAGTTTATCGCAGAAAATGCATATCTCAGCTTGAAACCCCTCGAAAACCAAGATATCACCTGTTCTGCATATCCAACGAACTGTGGTGTGGTGAAAACCCCAGAAAACGTGTTTCTCGCATTAAATAGCTCGAAAAGAGCGATCTCGATGATTCTGCACACTTCGGACAGAAGTCTCGCCAAGATTATCGCAGATAATGCATATCTCAGCTTGAAACCCCACGAAAACCAAGATATCGTCGGTTCTGCATATCATACGCACTGTGGAGTGGTGAAAACACCAGATAACGTGTTTCTCGCATTAAATAGTTCGAAACGAGCGATCTCGATGATTAAGCATACTCCGGACAGAAGTCTCACCAAGATTATCGCAGAAACTGCATATCTCTGCTTGAAACCCCACGAAAACCAAGATATTGCTGGTTCTGCATATCAAACGCACTGTGGAGTGGTGAAAACACCAGATAACGTGATTCACGCATTAAATAGGTCGAAAAGAACGATCTCGATGTTTCTGCATACTTCGGACAGAGGTCTCACCAAGATTATCGCAGAATATGCATATCTCAGCTTGAAACCCCACGAAAACCCAGATATCGCCGGTTCTGCATATTAAACCAACTGTGGAGTGGTGAAAACACCAGACAACGTGTTTATCGCATTAAATAGAACGAAATGTGCGATCTCGATGACTCTGCATACTTCGGACAGAAGTCTCACCAAGATTATCGCAGAAAATGCATATCTGAGCTTGAAACCCCACGAAAACCAAGATATCGTCGGTTCTGCATATCATACGCTCTGTGGAGTGGTTAAAACACCAGATAACGTGTTCCTCGCATTAAAGAGCTCGAAACGAGCGATCTCGATGATTAAGCATACTTCGGACAGAAGTCTCACCAAGATTATCGTAAAAAATGCATATCTCAGCTTGAAACCCCACGAAAACCAAGATATCGCTGGTTCTGCATATCAAACGCACTGTGGAGTGCTGGAAACACCAGATAACGAGTTTCTCGCATTAAATAGCTCGAATAGAGCGATCTCGATGATTCAGCATACTTCGGACTGAAGTCTCACCAAGTTTATCGGAGAAAATGCATATCTCAGCTTGAAACCCCTCGAAAACCAAGATATCACCTGTTCTGCTTATCCAACGAACTGTGGTGTGGTGAAAACCCCAGAAAACGTGTTTCTCGCATTAAATAGCTCGAAAAGAGCGATCTCGATGATTCTGCACACTTCGGACAGAAGTCTCACCAATATTATCGCAGAAAATGCATATCTGAGCTTGAAACCCCACGAAAACCAAGATATCGTCGGTTCTGCATATCATACGCACTGTGGAGTGGTTAAAACACCAGATAACGTGTTTCTCGCATTAAAGAGCTCGAAACGAGCGATCTCGATGATTAAGCATACTTCGGACAGAATTCTCACCAAGATTATCGTAAAAAATGCATATCTCAGCTTGAAACCCCACGAAAACCAAGATATCGCTGGTTCTGCATATCAAACGCACTGTGGAGTGCTGGAAACACCAGATAATGAGTTTCTCGCATTAAATAGCTCGAATAGAGCGATCTCGATGATTAAGCATACTTCGGACAGAAGTCTCACCAAGATTATCGCAGAAAATGCATATCTGAGCTTGAAACCCCACGAAAACCAAGATATCGTCGGTTCTGCATATCATACGCTCTGTGGAGTGGTTAAAATACCAGATAACGTGTTTCTCGCATTAAAGAGCTCGAAACGAGCGATCTCGATGATTAAGCATACTTCGGACAGAAGTCTCACCAAGATTATCGTAAAAAATGCATATCTCAGCTTGAAACCCCACGAAAACCAAGATATCGCTGGTTCTGCATATCAAACGCACTGTGGAATGCTGGAAACACCAGATAACGAGTTTCTCGCATTAAATAGCTCGAATAGAGCGATCTCGATGATTCAGCATACTTCGGACTGAAGTCTCACCAAGTTTATCGGAGAAAATGCATATCTCAGCTTGAAACCCCTCGAAAACCAAGATATCACCTGTTCTGCATATCCAACGAACTGTGGTGTGGTGAAAACCCCAGAAAACGTGTTTCTCGCATTAAATAGCTCGAAAAGAGCGATCTCGATGATTCTGCACACTTCGGACAGAAGTCTCACCAATATTATCGCAGAAAATGCACTGCTGAGCTTGAAACCCCACGAAAACCAAGATATCGTCGGTTCTGCATATCATACGCACTGTGGAGTGGTTAAAACACCAGATAACGTGTTTCTCGCATTAAAGAGCTCGAAACGAGCGATCTCGATGATTAAGCATACTTCGGACAGAATTCTCACCAAGATTATCGTAAAAAATGCATATCTCAGCTTGAAACCCCACGAAAACCAAGATATCGCTGGTTCTGCATATCAAACGCACTGTGGAGTGCTGGAAACACCAGATAATGAGTTTCTCGCATTAAATAGCTCGAATAGAGCGATCTCGATGATTAAGCATACTTCGGACAGAAGTCTCCGCACGATTATCGTAAAAAATGAATATCTCAGCTTGAAACCCCACGAAAACCAAGATATCGCTGGTACTGCACATCATACGCACTGTGGAGTGGTGAAAGCACCAGACAAGGTTTTTCTCGCATTAACTAGCTCGATAAGAGCGATCTCGATGATTCAGCATACTTCGGACTGAAGTCTCACCAAGATTATCGCAGAAATTGCATATCTCAGCTTGAAACCCCTCGAAAACCAAGATATCACCTGTTCTGCATATCCAACGAACTGTGGTGTGGTGAAAACCCCAGAAAACGTGTTTCTCGCATTAAATAGCTCGAAAAGAGCGCTCTCGATGTTTCTCAATACTTCGGACAGATGTCTCACCAAGCTTATCGTAGAAAATGCATATCTCAGCTTGAAACCCGACGAAAACCAAAATATCTCCGGTTCTGCTTATCCAACGCACTGTGGAGTGGTGAAAACACCAGATAACGTGTTTCTCGCATTAAATAACTCGAAACGAGCGATCACGATGATTCTGCATACTTCGGACAGAAGTCTCACCAAGATTATCAGAAAAAATGCATATCTCAGCTTGAAACCCCACGAAAACCAAAATATCTCCGGTTCTGCATATCCAACGCACTGTGGAGTGGTGAAAACACCAGATAACGTGTTTCTCGCATTAAATAGCTCGAAACGAGCGATCACGATGATTCTGCATACTTCGGACAGAAGTCTCACCAAGATTATCATAAAAAATGCATATCTCAGCTTGAAACCCCACGAAAACCAAGATATCGCTGGTTCTGCATATCAAACGCACTGTGGAGTGGTGAAAACACCAGATAACGTGTTTCTCGCATTAGATAGCTCGAAAAGAGCGATCTAGATGATTCAGCATACTTCGGACAGAAGTCTCACCAAGATTATCGCAGAAAATGCATATCTCAGCTTCAAACCCCACGAAAACCAAGATATCGCTGGTAATGCATATCAAACGCACTGTGGAGTGGTGAAAGCACCAGACAAGGTTTTTCTCGCATTAACTAGCTCGAAAAGAGCGATCTCGATGATTCAGCATACTTCAGACTGAAGTCTCACCAAGTTTATCGCAGAAAATGCATATCTCAGCTTGAAACCCCTCGAAAACCAAGATATCACCTGTTCTGCATATCCAACGAACTGTGGTGTGGTGAAAACCCCAGAAAACGTGTTTCTCGCATTAAATAGCTCGAAAAGAGCGATCTCGATGATTCTGCACACTTCGGACAGAAGTCTCGCCAAGATTATCGCAGATAATGCATATCTCAGCTTGAAACCCCACGAAAACCAAGATATCGTCGGTTCTGCATATCATACGCACTGTGGAGTGGTGAAAACACCAGATAACGTGTTTCTCGCATTAAATAGTTCGAAACGAGCGATCTCGATGATTAAGCATACTCCGGACAGAAGTCTCACCAAGATTATCGCAGAAACTGCATATCTCTGCTTGAAACCCCACGAAAACCAAGATATTGCTGGTTCTGCATATCAAACGCACTGTGGAGTGGTGAAAACACCAGATAACGTGATTCACGCATTAAATAGGTCGAAAAGAACGATCTCGATGTTTCTGCATACTTCGGACAGAGGTCTCACCAAGATTATCGCAGAATATGCATATCTCAGCTTGAAACCCCACGAAAACCCAGATATCGCCGGTTCTGCATATTAAACCAACTGTGGAGTGGTGAAAACACCAGACAACGTGTTTATCGCATTAAATAGAACGAAATGTGCGATCTCGATGACTCTGCATACTTCGGACAGAAGTCTCACCAAGATTATCGCAGAAAATGCATATCTGAGCTTGAAACCCCACGAAAACCAAGATATCGTCGGTTCTGCATATCATACGCTCTGTGGAGTGGTTAAAACACCAGATAACGTGTTCCTCGCATTAAAGAGCTCGAAACGAGCGATCTCGATGATTAAGCATACTTCGGACAGAAGTCTCACCAAGATTATCGTAAAAAATGCATATCTCAGCTTGAAACCCCACGAAAACCAAGATATCGCTGGTTCTGCATATCAAACGCACTGTGGAGTGCTGGAAACACCAGATAACGAGTTTCTCGCATTAAATAGCTCGAATAGAGCGATCTCGATGATTCAGCATACTTCGGACTGAAGTCTCACCAAGTTTATCGGAGAAAATGCATATCTCAGCTTGAAACCCCTCGAAAACCAAGATATCACCTGTTCTGCTTATCCAACGAACTGTGGTGTGGTGAAAACCCCAGAAAACGTGTTTCTCGCATTAAATAGCTCGAAAAGAGCGATCTCGATGATTCTGCACACTTCGGACAGAAGTCTCACCAATATTATCGCAGAAAATGCATATCTGAGCTTGAAACCCCACGAAAACCAAGATATCGTCGGTTCTGCATATCATACGCACTGTGGAGTGGTTAAAACACCAGATAACGTGTTTCTCGCATTAAAGAGCTCGAAACGAGCGATCTCGATGATTAAGCATACTTCGGACAGAATTCTCACCAAGATTATCGTAAAAAATGCATATCTCAGCTTGAAACCCCACGAAAACCAAGATATCGCTGGTTCTGCATATCAAACGCACTGTGGAGTGCTGGAAACACCAGATAATGAGTTTCTCGCATTAAATAGCTCGAATAGAGCGATCTCGATGATTAAGCATACTTCGGACAGAAGTCTCACCAAGATTATCGCAGAAAATGCATATCTGAGCTTGAAACCCCACGAAAACCAAGATATCGTCGGTTCTGCATATCATACGCTCTGTGGAGTGGTTAAAATACCAGATAACGTGTTTCTCGCATTAAAGAGCTCGAAACGAGCGATCTCGATGATTAAGCATACTTCGGACAGAAGTCTCACCAAGATTATCGTAAAAAATGCATATCTCAGCTTGAAACCCCACGAAAACCAAGATATCGCTGGTTCTGCATATCAAACGCACTGTGGAATGCTGGAAACACCAGATAACGAGTTTCTCGCATTAAATAGCTCGAATAGAGCGATCTCGATGATTCAGCATACTTCGGACTGAAGTCTCACCAAGTTTATCGGAGAAAATGCATATCTCAGCTTGAAACCCCTCGAAAACCAAGATATCACCTGTTCTGCATATCCAACGAACTGTGGTGTGGTGAAAACCCCAGAAAACGTGTTTCTCGCATTAAATAGCTCGAAAAGAGCGATCTCGATGATTCTGCACACTTCGGACAGAAGTCTCACCAATATTATCGCAGAAAATGCACTGCTGAGCTTGAAACCCCACGAAAACCAAGATATCGTCGGTTCTGCATATCATACGCACTGTGGAGTGGTTAAAACACCAGATAACGTGTTTCTCGCATTAAAGAGCTCGAAACGAGCGATCTCGATGATTAAGCATACTTCGGACAGAATTCTCACCAAGATTATCGTAAAAAATGCATATCTCAGCTTGAAACCCCACGAAAACCAAGATATCGCTGGTTCTGCATATCAAACGCACTGTGGAGTGCTGGAAACACCAGATAATGAGTTTCTCGCATTAAATAGCTCGAATAGAGCGATCTCGATGATTAAGCATACTTCGGACAGAAGTCTCCGCACGATTATCGTAAAAAATGAATATCTCAGCTTGAAACCCCACGAAAACCAAGATATCGCTGGTACTGCACATCATACGCACTGTGGAGTGGTGAAAGCACCAGACAAGGTTTTTCTCGCATTAACTAGCTCGATAAGAGCGATCTCGATGATTCAGCATACTTCGGACTGAAGTCTCACCAAGATTATCGCAGAAATTGCATATCTCAGCTTGAAACCCCTCGAAAACCAAGATATCACCTGTTCTGCATATCCAACGAACTGTGGTGTGGTGAAAACCCCAGAAAACGTGTTTCTCGCATTAAATAGCTCGAAAAGAGCGATCTCGATGATTCTGCACACTTCGGACAGAAGTCTCACCAATATTATCGCAGAAAATGCATATCTCAGCTGGAAACCCCACGAAAACCAAAATATCGCCGGTTCTGCATATCAAACGTCCTGTGGAGTGATGAAAACACTAGATAACGTGTTTCTCGCATTAAATAGCTCGAAAAGTGCGATCTCGATGATTCTGCATACTTCGGACAGATGTCTCACCAAGATTATCGCAGATAATGCATATCTCAGCTTGAAACCCCACGAAAACCAAGATATCGCCGGTTCTGCATATCAAACGCACTGTGGAGTGGTGAAAACACCAGATAACGTGTTTCTCGCATTAAATAGCTCGAAAAGAGCGATCTCGATGATTCTGCATACTTCGGACAGAAGTCTCACCAAGATTATCGTAAAAAATGCATATCTCATCTGGAAACCCCACGAAAACCAAGATATCGCTGGTTCTGCATATCAAACGCACTGTGGAGTGGTGAAAACACCAGATAACGTGTTTCTCGCATTAAATAGCTCGAAAAGAGCGATCTGGATGATTCTGCATACTTCTCATAGATGAAACACCAAGATTATCGCAGAAAATGCATATCTCAGCTTGAAACCTCACGAAAATCAAGATGTCGCCGGTTCAGCATATCAAACGACCTGTGGAGTGATGAAAACACTAGATAACGTGTTTCTCGCATTAAATAGCTCGTCAAGTGCGATCTCGATGCTTCTGCATACTTCGGACAGAAGTCTCACCACGATTATCGTGAAAAATGCATATCTCAGCTGGAAACCCCACGAAAACCAAGATATCGCCGGTTCTGCATATCAAAGGCCCTGTGGAGTGATGAAAACACTAGATAACGTGTTTCTCGCATTGAATAGCTCGAATAGGGCGATCTCGAAGATTCTGCATACTTCTGACAGAAGGCTCACCATTATTATCGCTGAAAATGCATATCTCAGCTTGAAACCTCACGAAAATCAAGATGTCGCCGGTTCTGCATATCAAACGCCCTGTGGAGTGATGAAAACACTAGATAACGTGTTTCTCGCATTGAATAGCTCGAATAGGGCGATCTCGAAGATTCTGCATACTTCTGACAGAAGGCTCACCATTATTATCGCTGAAAATGCATATCTCAGCTTGAAACCTCACGATAATCAGGATGTCGCCGGTTCTGCATATCAAACGCCCTGTGGAGTGATGAAAACACTAGATAACGTGTTTCTCGCATTAAATAGCTCGTCAAGTGCGATCTCGATGCTTCTGCATACTTCGGACAGAAGTCTCACCAAGATTATCGTAAAAAATGCATATCTCAGCTGGAAACCCCACGAAAACCAAGATATCGCTGGTTCTGCATATCAAACGCACTGTGGAGTGCTGAAAACACCAGAAAACGTGTTTTTCGCATTCAATTGCACGAAAACAGCGATTTCGGTGATTCTGCACACTTGTAACAGCAGAATCATGAAGATTATCACTGAAAATGCATATCTCAGCTGGATACAACAACGATACCGAAGATATGGCAGTTTCCGCATATCAAACGCACTGTGGAGTGCTGAAAACACCAGAAAACATGTTTTTCGCATTCAATAGCACGAAAACAGCGATTTCGGTGATTCTGCACACTTGTAACAGCAGAATCATGAAGATTATCACTGAAAATGCATATCTCAGCTGGAAACAACAACGATACCGAAGATATGGCAGTTTCCGCATATCATACGCACTGTGGAGTGCTGAAAACACCAGAAAACGTGTTTTTCGCATTCAATAGCACGAAAACAGCGATTTCGGTGATTCTGCACACTTGTAACAGCAGAATCATGAAGATTATCACTGAAAATGCATATCTCAGCTGGAAACAACAACGATACCGAAGATATCGCAGTTTCCGCATGTCAAACGTTCTGTGGCGTGCTGAAAACACCAGAAAAAGTGTTTTTCATATTCAAAAGCACGAAAACAGCGATTTCGGTGATTCGGCACATTTGTAACAGCAGAATCATGAAGATTATCACTGAAAATGCATATCTCAGCTGGAAACAACAACGGTACCGAAGATATCGCAGTTTCCGCATGTCAAACGTTCTGTGGAGTGCTGAAAACACCAGAAAACGTGTTTTTCGCATTCAATAGCACGAAAACAGCGATTTCGGTGATTCTGCACATTTGTAACAGCAGAATCATGAAGATTATCACTGAAAATGCATATCTCAGCTGGAAACAACAACGATACCGAAGATATCGCAGTTTCCGCATGTCAAACGTTCTGTGGCGTGCTAAAAACATCAGAAAACGTGTTTTTCGCATCCAATAGCTCGAAAACTGCGATTTCGGTGACTCTGCACACTTGTAACAGCAGAATCATGAAGATTATCACTGAAAATGCATATCTCAGCTGGAAACAACAACGACACCGAAGATATGGCAGTTTCCGCATATCAAACGAACTGTGGAGTGCTGAAAACACCACAAAACGTGTTTTTCGCATTCAATTGCACGAAAACAGCGATTTCGGTGATTCTGCACACTTGTAACAGCAGAATCATGAAGATTATCACTGAAAATGCATATCTCAGTTGGATACAACAACGATACCGAAGATATGGCAGTTTCCGCATATCAAACGCACTGTGGAGTGCTGAAAACACCAGAAAACATGTTTTTCGCATTCAATAGCACGAAAACAGCGATTTCGGTGATTCTGCACACTTGTAACAGCAGAATCATTAAGATTATCACTGAAAATGCATATCTCAGCTGGAAACAACAACGATACCGAAGATATCGCAGTTTCCGCATGTCAAACGTTCTGTGGCGTGCTGAAAACACCAGAAAAAGTGTTTTTCATATTCATAAGCACGAAAACAGCGATTTCGGTGATTCTGCACATTTGTAACAGCAGAATCATGAAGATTATTACTGAAAATGCATATCTCAGCTGGAAACAACAACGATACCGAAGATATCGCAGTTTCCGCATATCAAACGCACTGTGGAGTGCTGAAAACACCAGAAAACGTGTTTTTCGCATCCAATAGCACGAAAACAGCGATTTCGGTAATTCTGCACACATGTAACAGCAGAATCATGAAGATTATTACTGAAAATGCATATCTCAGCTGGAAACAACAACGATACCGAAGATATCGCAGTTTCCGCATATCAAACGCACTGTGGAGTGCTGAAAACACCAGAAAACGTGTTTTTCGCATCCAATAGCACGAAAACAGCGATTTCGGTGATTCTGCACACATGTAACAGCAGAATCATGAAGATTATTACTGAAAATGCATATCTCAGCTGGAAACAACAACGATACCGAAGATATCGCAGTTTCCGCATGTCAAACGTTCTGTGGAGTGCTGAAAACATCAGAAAACGTGTTTTTCGCATTCAATAGCACGAAAACAGCGATTTCGGTGATTCTGCACACTTGTAACAGCAGAATCATGAAGATTATCATTGAAAATGCATATCTCAGCTGGAAACAACAACGATACCGAAGATATGGCAGTTTCCGCATATCATACGCACTGTGGAGTGCTGAAAACACCAGAAAACGTGTTTTTCGCATTCAATAGCACGAAAACAGCGATTTCGGTGATTCTGCACACTTGTAACAGCAGAATCATGAAGATTATCACTGAAAATGCATATCTCAGCTGGATACAACAACGATACCGAAGATATGGCAGTTTCCACATATCAAACGCACTGTGGAGTGCTGAAAACACCAGAAAACATGTTTTTCGCATTCAATAGCACGAAAACAGCGATTTCGGTGATTCTGCACACTTGTAACAGCAGAATCATGAAGATTATCACTGAAAATGCATATCTCAGCTGGAAACAACAACGATACCGAAGATATGGCAGTTTCCGCATATCATACGCACTGTGGAGTGCTGAAAACATCAGAAAACGTGTTTTTCGCATTCAATAGCACGAAAACAGCGATTTCGGTGATTCTGCACACTTGTAACAGCAGAATCATGAAGATTATCACTGAAAATGCATACCTCAGCTGGAAACAACAACGATACCGAAGATATCGCAGTTTCCGCATATCAAACGCACTGTGGAGTGCTGAAAACACCAGAAAACGTGTTTTTCGCATCCAATAGCACGAAAACAGCGATTTCGGTGATTCTGCACAAATGTAACAGCAGAATCATGAAGATTATTACTGAAAATGCATATCTCAGCTGGAAACAACAACGATACCGAAGATATCGCAGTTTCCGCATGTTAAACGTTCTGTGGAGTGCTGAAAACATCAGAAAACGTGTTTTTCGCATTCAATAGCACGAAAACAGCGATTTCGGTGATTCTGCACACTTGTAACAGCAGAATCATGAAGATTATCATTGAAAATGCATATCTCAGCTGGAAACAACAACGATACCGAAGATATGGCAGTTTCCGCATATCATACGCACTGTGGAGTGCTGAAAACACCAGAAAACGTGTTTTTCGCATTCAATAGCACGAAAACAGCGATTTCGGTGATTCTGCACACTTGTAACAGCAGAATCATGAAGATTATCACTGAAAATGCATATCTCAGCTGGATACAACAACGATACCGAAGATATGGCAGTTTCCGCATATCAAACGCACTGTGGAGTGCTGAAAACACCAGAAAACATGTTTTTCGCATTCAATAGCACGAAAACAGCGATTTCGGTGATTCTGCACACTTGTAACAGCAGAATCATGAAGATTATCACTGAAAATGCATATCTCAGCTGGAAACAACAACGATACCGAAGATATCGCAGTTTCCGCATGTCAAACGTTCTGTGGCGTGCTGAAAACACCAGAAAAAGTGTTTTTCATATTCAAAAGCACGAAAACAGCGATTTCGGTGATTCTGCACATTTGTAACAGCAGAATCATGAAGATTATCACTGAAAATGCATATCTCAGCTGGAAACAACAACGGTACCGAAGATATCGCAGTTTCCGCATGTCAAACGTTCTGTGGAGTGCTGAAAACACCAGAAAACGTGTTTTTCGCATTCAATAGCACGAAAACAGCGATTTCGGTGATTCTGCACATTTGTAACAGCAGAATCATGAAGATTATCACTGAAAATGCATATCTCAGCTGGAAACAACAACGATACCGAAGATATCGCAGTTTCCGCATGTCAAACGTTCTGTGGCGTGCTAAAAACATCAGAAAACGTGTTTTTCGCATCCAATAGCTCGAAAACAGCGATTTCGGTGACTCTGCACACTTGTAACAGCAGAATCATGAAGATTATCACTGAAAATGCATATCTCAGCTGGAAACAACAACGACACCGAAGATATGGCAGTTTCCGCATATCAAACGAACTGTGGAGTGCTGAAAACACCACAAAACGTGTTTTTCGCTTTCAATTGCACGAAAACAGCGATTTCGGTGATTCTGCACACTTGTAACAGCAGAATCACGGAAGATTATCACTGAAAATGCATATCTCAGCTGGATACAACAACGATACCGAAGATATGGCAGTTTCCGCATATCAAACGCACTGTGGAGTGCTGAAAACACCAGAAAACATGTTTTTCGCATTCAATAGCACGAAAACAGCGATTTCGGTGATTCTGCACACTTGTAACAGCAGAATCATTAAGATTATCACTGAAAATGCATATCTCAGCTGGAAACAACAACGATACCGAAGATATCGCAGTTTCCGCATGTCAAACGTTCTGTGGCGTGCTGAAAACACCAGTAAAAGTGTTTTTCATATTCAAAAGCACGAAAACAGCGATTTCGGTGATTCTGCACATTTGTAACAGCAGAATCATGAAGATTATTACTGAAAATGCATATCTCAGCTGGAAACAACAACGATACCGAAGATATCGCAGTTTCCGCATATCAAACGCACTGTGGAGTGCTGAAAACACCAGAAAACGTGTTTTTCGCATCCAATAGCACGAAAACAGCGATTTCGGTAATTCTGCACACATGTAACAGCAGAATCATGAAGATTATTACTGAAAATGCATATCTCAGCTGGAAACAACAACGATACCGAAGATATCGCAGTTTCCGCATGTCAAACGTTCTGTGGAGTGCTGAAAACATCAGAAAACGTGTTTTTCGCATTCAATAGCACGAAAACAGCGATTTCGGTGATTCTGCACACTTGTAACAGCAGAATCATGAAGATTATCATTGAAAATGCATATCTCAGCTGGAAACAACAACGATACCGAAGATATGGCAGTTTCCGCATATCATACGCACTGTGGAGTGCTGAAAACACCAGAAAACGTGTTTTTCGCATTCAATAGCACGAAAACAGCGATTTCGGTGATTCTGCACACTTGTAACAGCAGAATCATGAAGATTATCACTGAAAATGCATATCTCAGCTGGATACAACAACGATACCGAAGATATGGCAGTTTCCGCATATCAAACGCACTGTGGAGTGCTGAAAACACCAGAAAACATGTTTTTCGCATTCAATAGCACGAAAACAGCGATTTCGGTGATTCTGCACACTTGTAACAGCAGAATCATTAAGATTATCACTGAAAATGCATATCTCAGCTGGAAACAACAACGATACCGAAGATATCGCAGTTTCCGCATGTCAAACGTTCTGTGGCGTGCTGAAAACACCAGAAAAAGTGTTTTTCATATTCAAAAGCACGAAAACAGCGATTTCGGTGATTCTGCACATTTGTAACAGCAGAATCATGAAGATTATTACTGAAAATGCATATCTCAGCTGGAAACAACAACGATACCGAAGATATCGCAGTTTCCGCATATCAAACGTTCTGTGGAGTGCTGAAAACACCAGAAAAAGTGTTTTTCGCATCCAATAGCACGAAAACAGCGATTTCGGTGATTCTGCACATTTGTAACAGCAGAAACATGAAGATTATCACTGAAAATGCATATCTCAGCTGGAAACAACAACGATACCGAAGATATCGCAGTTTCCGCATATCAAACGCACTGTGGAGTGCTGAAAACACCAGAAAACGTGTTTTTCGCTTTCAATAGCACGAAAACAGCGATTTCGGTGATTCTGCACACTTGTAACAGCAGAATCATGATGATTATCACTGAAAATGCATATCTCAGCTGGAAACAACAACGATACCGAAGATATCACAGTTTCCGCGTGTCAAACGTTCTGTGGCGTGCTGAAAACACCAGAAAACGTGTTTTTCGCATTCAATAGCACGAAAACAGCGATTTCGGTGATACTGCACACTTGTAACAGCAGAATCATGAAGATTATCACTGAAAATGCATACCTCAGCTGGAAACAACAACGATACCGAAGATATCGCAGTTTCCGCATATCAAACGCACTGTGGAGTGCTGAAAACACCAGAAAACGTGTTTTTCGCATCCAATAGCACGAAAACAGCGATTTCGGCGATTCTGCACACATGTAACAGCAGAATCATGAAGATTATTACTGAAAATGCATATCTCAGCTGGAAACAACAACGATACCGAAGATATCGCAGTTTCCGCATGTCAAACGTTCTGTGGAGTGCTGAAAACATCAGAAAACGTGTTTTTCGCATTCAATAGCACGAAAACAGCGATTTCGGTGATTCTGCACACTTGTAACAGCAGAATCATGAAGATTATCATTGAAAATGCATATCTCAGCTGGAAACAACAACGATACCGAAGATATGGCAGTTTCCGCATATCATACGCTCTGTGGAGTGCTGAAAACACCAGAAAACGTGTTTTTCGCATTCAATAGCACGAAAACAGCGATTTCGGTGATTCTGCACACTTGTAACAGCAGAATCATGAAGATTATCACTGAAAATGCATATCTCAGCTGGATACAACAACGATACCGAAGATATGGCAGTTTCCGCATATCAAACGCACTGTGGAGTGCTGAAAACACCAGAAAACATGTTTTTCGCATTCAATAGCACGAAAACAGCGATTTCGGTGATTCTGCACACTTGTAACAGCAGAATCATGAAGATTATCACTGAAAATGCATATCTCAGCTGGAAACAACAACGATACCGAAGATATCGCAGTTTCCGCATGTCAAACGTTCTGTGGCGTGCTGAAAACACCAGAAAAAGTGTTTTTCATATTCAAAAGCACGAAAACAGCGATTTCGGTGATTCTGCACATTTGTAACAGCAGAATCATGAAGATTATCACTGAAAATGCATATCTCAGCTGGAAACAACAACGGTACCGAAGATATCGCAGTTTCCGCATGTCAAACGTTCTGTGGAGTGCTGAAAACACCAGAAAACGTGTTTTTCGCATTCAATAGCACGAAAACAGCGATTTCGGTGATTCTGCACATTTGTAACAGCAGAATCATGAAGATTATCACTGAAAATGCATATCTCAGCTGGAAACAACAACGATACCGAAGATATCGCAGTTTCCGCCAGTCAAACGTTCTGTGGCGTGCTAAAAACATCAGAAAACGTGTTTTTCGCATCCAATAGCTCGAAAACAGCGATTTCGGTGACTCTGCACACTTGTAACAGCAGAATCATGAAGATTATCACTGAAAATGCATATCTCAGCTGGAAACAACAACGACACCGAAGATATGGCAGTTTCCGCATATCAAACGAACTGTGGAGTGCTGAAAACACCACAAAACGTGTTTTTCGCATTCAATTGCACGAAAACAGCGATTTCGGTGATTCTGCACACTTGTAACAGCAGAATCACGGAAGATTATCACTGAAAATGCATATCTCAGCTGGATACAACAACGATACCGAAGATATGGCAGTTTCCGCATATCATACGCACTGTGGAGTGCTGAAAACACCAGAAAACATGTTTTTCGCATTCAATAGCACGAAAACAGCGATTTCGGTGATTCTGCACACTTGTAACAGCAGAATCATTAAGATTATCACTGAAAATGCATATCTCAGCTGGAAACAACAACGATACCGAAGATATCGCAGTTTCCGCATGTCAAACGTTCTGTGGCGTGCTGAAAACACCAGAAAAAGTGTTTTTCATATTCAAAAGCACGAAAACAGCGATTTCGGTGATTCTGCACATTTGTAACAGCAGAATCATGAAGATTATTACTGAAAATGCATATCTCAGCTGGAAACAACAACGATACCGAAGATATCGCAGTTTCCGCATATCAAACGCACTGTGGAGTGCTGAAAACACCAGAAAACGTGTTTTTCGCATCCAATAGCACGAAAACAGCGATTTCGGTAATTCTGCACACATGTAACAGCAGAATCATGAAGATTATTACTGAAAATGCATATCTCAGCTGGAAACAACAACGATACCGAAGATATCGCAGTTTCCGCATGTCAAACGTTCTGTGGAGTGCTGAAAACATCAGAAAACGTGTTTTTCGCATTCAATAGCACGAAAACAGCGATTTCGGTGATTCTGCACACTTGTAACAGCAGAATCATGAAGATTATCATTGAAAATGCATATCTCAGCTGGAAACAACAACGATACCGAAGATATGGCAGTTTCCGCATATCATACGCACTGTGGAGTGCTGAAAACACCAGAAAACGTGTTTTTCGCATTCAATAGCACGAAAACAGCGATTTCGGTGATTCTGCACACTTGTAACAGCAGAATCATGAAGATTATCACTGAAAATGCATATCTCAGCTGGATACAACAACGATACCGAAGATATGGCAGTTTCCGCATGTCAAACGTTCTGTGGCGTGCTGAAAACACCAGAAAAAGTGTTTTTCATATTCAAAAGCACGAAAACAGCGATTTCGGTGATTCTGCACATTTGTAACAGCAGAATCATGAAGATTATTACTGAAAATGCATATCTCAGCTGGAAACAACAACGATACCGAAGATATCGCAGTTTCCGCATATCAAACGCACTGTGGAGTGCTGAAAACACCAGAAAACGTGTTTTTCGCATCCAATAGCACGAAAACAGCGATTTCGGTAATTCTGCACACATGTAACAGCAGAATCATGAAGATTATTACTGAAAATGCATATCTCAGCTGGAAACAACAACGATACCGAAGATATCGCAGTTTCCGCATGTCAAACGTTCTGTGGAGTGCTGAAAACATCAGAAAACGTGTTTTTCGCATTCAATAGCACGAAAACAGCGATTTCGGTGATTCTGCACACTTGTAACAGCAGAATCATGAAGATTATCATTGAAAATGCATATCTCAGCTGGAAACAACAACGATACCGAAGATATGGCAGTTTCCGCATATCATACGCACTGTGGAGTGCTGAAAACACCAGAAAACGTGTTTTTCGCATTCAATAGCACGAAAACAGCGATTTCGGTGATTCTGCACACTTGTAACAGCAGAATCATGAAGATTATCACTGAAAATGCATATCTCAGCTGGATACAACAACGATACCGAAGATATGGCAGTTTCCGCATATCAAACGCACTGTGGAGTGCTGAAAACACCAGAAAACATGTTTTTCGCATTCAATAGCACGAAAACAGCGATTTCGGTGATTCTGCACACTTGTAACAGCAGAATCATGAAGATTATCACTGAAAATGCATATCTCAGCTGGAAACAACAACGATACCGAAGATATCGCAGTTTCCGCATGTCAAACGTTCTGTGGCGTGCTGAAAACACCAGAAAATGTGTTTTTCATATTCAAAAGCACGAAAACAGCGATTTCGGTGATTCTGCACATTTGTAACAGCAGAATCATGAAGATTATCACTGAAAATGCATATCTCAGCTGGAAACAACAACGGTACCGAAGATATCGCAGTTTCCGCATGTCAAACGTTCTGTGGAGTGCTGAAAACACCAGAAAACGTGTTTTTCGCATTCAATAGCACGAAAACAGCGACTTCGGTGATTCTGCACATTTGTAACAGCAGAATCATGAAGATTATCACTGAAAATGCATATCTCAGCTGGAAACAACAACGATACCGAAGATATCGCAGTTTCCGCATGTCAAACGTTCTGTGGCGTGCTAAAAACATCAGAAAACGTGTTTTTCGCATCCAATAGCTCGAAAACAGCGATTTCGGTGACTCTGCACACTTGTAACAGCAGAATCATGAAGATTATCACTGAAAATGCATATCTCAGCTGGAAACAACAACGACACCGAAGATATGGCAGTTTCCGCATATCGAACGAACTGTGGAGTGCTGAAAACACCACAAAACGTGTTTTTCGCATTCAATTGCACGAAAACAGCGATTTCGGTGATTCTGCACACTTGTAACAGCAGAATCACGGAAGATTATCACTGAAAATGCATATCTCAGCTGGATACAACAACGATACCGAAGATATGGCAGTTTCCGCATGTCAAACGTTCTGTGGCGTGCTGAAAACACCAGAAAAAGTGTTTTTCATATTCAAAAGCACGAAAACAGCGATTTCGGTGATTCTGCACATTTGTAACAGCAGAATCATGAAGATTATTACTGAAAATGCATATCTCAGCTGGAAACAACAACGATACCGAAGATATCGCAGTTTCCGCATGTCAAACGTTCTGTGGAGTGCTGAAAACACCAGAAAACGTGTTTTTCGCATTCAATAGCACGAAAACAGCGATTTCGGTGATTCTGCACATTTGTAACAGCAGAATCATGAAGATTATCACTGAAAATGCATATCTCAGCTGGAAACAACAACGATACCGAAGATATCGCAGTTTCCGCATGTCAAACGTTCTGTGGCGTGCTAAAAACATCAGAAAACGTGTTTTTCGCATCCAATAGCTCGAAAACAGCGATTTCGGTGACTCTGCACACTTGTAACAGCAGAATCATGAAGATTATCACTGAAAATGCATATCTCAGCTGGAAACAACAACGACACCGAAGATATGGCAGTTTCCGCATATCGAACGAACTGTGGAGTGCTGAAAACACCACAAAACGTGTTTTTCGCATTCAATTGCACGAAAACAGCGATTTCGGTGATTCTGCACACTTGTAACAGCAGAATCACGGAAGATTATCACTGAAAATGCATATCTCAGCTGGATACAACAACGATACCGAAGATATGGCAGTTTCCGCATATCAAACGCACTGTGGAGTGCTGAAAACACCAGAAAACATGTTTTTCGCATTCAATAGCACGAAAACAGCGATTTCGGTGATTCTGCACACTTGTAACAGCAGAATCATTAAGATTATCACTGAAAATGCATATCTCAGCTGGAAACAACAACGATACCGAAGATATCGCAGTTTCCGCATGTCAAACGTTCTGTGGCGTGCTGAAAACACCAGAAAAAGTGTTTTTCATATTCAAAAGCACGAAAACAGCGATTTCGGTGATTCTGCACATTTGTAACAGCAGAATCATGAAGATTATTACTGAAAATGCATATCTCAGCTGGAAACAACAACGATACCGAAGATATCGCAGTTTCCGCATATCAAACGCACTGTGGAGTGCTGAAAACACCAGAAAACGTGTTTTTCGCATCCAATAGCACGAAAACAGCGATTTCGGTAATTCTGCACACATGTAACAGCAGAATCATGAAGATTATTACTGAAAATGCATACCTCAGCTGGAAACAACAACGATACCGAAGATATCGCAGTTTCCGCATATCAAACGTTCTGTGGAGTGCTGAAAACACCAGAAAAAGTGTTTTTCGCATCCAATAGCACGAAAACAGCGATTTCGGTGATTCTGCACATTTGTAACAGCAGAAACATGAAGATTATCACTGAAAATGCATATCTCAGCTGGAAACAACAACGATACCGAAGATATCACAGTTTCCGCGTGTCAAACGTTCTGTGGCGTGCTGAAAACACCAGAAAACGTGTTTTTCGCATTCAATAGCACGAAAACAGCGATTTCGGTGATTCTGCACACTTGTAACAGCAGAATCATGAAGATTATCATTGAAAATGCATATCTCAGCTGGAAACAACAACGATACCGAAGATATGGCAGTTTCCGCATATCATACGCACTGTGGAGTGCTGAAAACACCAGAAAACGTGTTTTTCGCATTCAATAGCACGAAAACAGCGATTTCGGTGATTCTGCACACTTGTAACAGCAGAATCATGAAGATTATCACTGAAAATGCATATCTCAGCTGGATACAACAACGATACCGAAGATATGGCAGTTTCCACATATCAAACGCACTGTGGAGTGCTGAAAACACCAGAAAACATGTTTTTCGCATTCAATAGCACGAAAACAGCGATTTCGGTGATTCTGCACACTTGTAACAGCAGAATCATGAAGATTATCACTGAAAATGCATATCTCAGCTGGAAACAACAACGATACCGAAGATATCGCAGTTTCCGCATGTCAAACGTTCTGTGGCGTGCTGAAAACACCAGAAAAAGTGTTTTTCATATTCAAAAGCACGAAAACAGCGATTTCGGTGATTCTGCACATTTGTAACAGCAGAATCATGAAGATTATCACTGAAAATGCATATCTCAGCTGGAAACAACGACGGTACCGAAGATATCGCAGTTTCCGCATGTCAAACGTTCTGTGGAGTGCTGAAAACACCAGAAAACGTGTTTTTCATATTCAAAAGCACGAAAACAGCGATTTCGGTGATTCTGCACATTTGTAACAGCAGAATCATGAAGATTATTACTGAAAATGCATTTCTCAGCTGGAAACAACAACGATACCGAAGATATCGCAGTTTCCGCATATCAGACGCACTGTGGAGTGCTGAAAACACCAGAAAACGTGTTTTTCGCATCCAATAGCACGAAAACAGCGATTTCGGTGATTCTGCACACATGTAACAGCAGAATCATGAAGATTATCATTGAAAATGCATATCTCAGCTGGAAACAACAACGATACCGAAGATATGGCAGTTTCCGCATATCATACGCACTGTGGAGTGCTGAAAACACCAGAAAACGTGTTTTTCGCATTCAATAGCACGAAAACAGCGATTTCGGTGATTCTGCACACTTGTAACAGCAGAATCATGAAGATTATCACTGAAAATGCATATCTCAGCTGGATACAACAACGATACCGAAGATATGGCAGTTTCCACATATCAAACGCACTGTGGAGTGCTGAAAACACCAGAAAACATGTTTTTCGCATTCAATAGCACGAAAACAGCGATTTCGGTGATTCTGCACACTTGTAACAGCAGAATCATGAAGATTATCACTGAAAATGCATATCTCAGCTGGAAACAACAACGATACCGAAGATATCGCAGTTTCCGCATGTCAAACGTTCTGTGGCGTGCTGAAAACACCAGAAAAAGTGTTTTTCATATTCAAAAGCACGAAAACAGCGATTTCGGTGATTCTGCACATTTGTAACAGCAGAATCATGAAGATTATCACTGAAAATGCATATCTCAGCTGGAAACAACAGCGGTACCGAAGATATCGCAGTTTCCGCATGTCAAACGTTCTGTGGAGTGCTGAAAACACCAGAAAACGTGTTTTTCGCATTCAATAGCACGAAAACAGCGATTTCGGTGATTCTGCACATTTGTAACAGCAGAATCATGAAGATTATCACTGAAAATGCATATCTCAGCTGGAAACAACAACGATACCGAAGATATCGCAGTTTCCGCATGTCAAACGTTCTGTGGCGTGCAAAAAACATCAGAAAACGTGTTTTTCGCATCCAATAGCTCGAAAACTGCGATTTCGGTGACTCTGCACACTTGTAACAGCAGAATCATGAAGATTATCACTGAAAATGCATATCTCAGCTGGAAACAACAACGACACCGAAGATATGGCAGTTTCCGCATATCAAACGAACTGTGGAGTGCTGAAAACACCACAAAACGTGTTTTTCGCATTCAATTGCACGAAAACAGCGATTTCGGTGATTCTGCACACTTGTAACAGCAGAATCATGAAGATTATCACTGAAAATGCATATCTCAGCTGGATACAACAACGATACCGAAGATATGGCAGTTTCCGCATATCAAACGCACTGTGGAGTGCTGAAAACACCAGAAAACATGTTTTTCGCATTCAATAGAACGAAAACAGCGATTTCGGTGATTCTGCACACTTGTAACAGCAGAATCATTAAGATTATCACTGAAAATGCATATCTCAGCTAGAAACAACAACGATACCGAAGATATCGCAGTTTCCGCATGTCAAACGTTCTGTGGCGTGCTGAAAACACCAGAAAAAGTGTTTTTCATATTCAAAAGCACGAAAACAGCGATTTCGGTGATTCTGCACATTTGTAACAGCAGAATCATGAAGATTATTACTGAAAATGCATATCTCAGCTGGAAACAACAACGATACCGAAGATATCGCAGTTTCCGCATATCAGACGCACTGTGGAGTGCTGAAAACACCAGAAAACGTGTTTTTCGCATCCAATAGCACGAAAACAGCGATTTCGGTGATTCTGCACACATGTAACAGCAGAATCATGAAGATTATTACTGAAAATGCATATCTCAGCTGGAAACAACAACGATACCGAAGATATCGCAGTTTCCGCATATCAAACGTTCTGTGGAGTGCTGAAAACACCAGAAAAAGTGTTTTTCGCATCCAATAGCACGAAAATAGCGATTTCGGTGATTCTGCACACATGTAACAGCAGAATCATGAAGATTATTACTGAAAATGCATATCTCAGCTGGAAACAACAACGATACCGAAGATATCGCAGTTTCCGCATATCAGACGCACTGTGGAGTGCTGAAAACACCAGAAAACGTGTTTTTCGCACTCAATAGCACGAAAACAGCGATTTCGGTGATTCTGCACACTTGTAACAGCAGAATCATGATGATTATCACTGAAAATGCATATCTCTGCTGGAAACAACAACGATACCGAAGATATCACAGTTTCCGCGTGTCAAACGTTCTGTGGCGTGCTGAAAACACCAGAAAACGTGTTTTTCGCATTCAATAGCAAGAAAACAGCGATTTCGGTGATTCTGCACACTTGTAACAGCAGAATCGTGAAGATTATCACTGAAAATGCATATCTCAGCTGGAAACAACAACGATACCGAAGATATCGCAGTTTCCGCATATCAAACGCACTGTGGAGTGCTGAAAACACCAGAAAACGTGTTTTTCGCATCCAATAGCACGAAAACAGCGATTTCGGTGATTCTGCACACATGTAACAGCAGAATCATGAAGATTATTACTGAAAATGCATATCTCAGCTGGAAACAACAACGATACCGAAGATATCGCAGTTTCCGCATATCAAACGTTCTGTGGAGTGCTGAAAACACCAGAAAAAGTGTTTTTCGCATCCAATAGCACGAAAACAGCGATTTCGGTGATTCTGCACATTTGTAACAGCAGAATCATGAAGATTATCACTGAAAATGCATATCTCAGCTGGAAACAACAACGATACCGAAGATATCGCAGTTTCCGCATATCAAACGCACTGTGGAGTGCTGAAAACACCAGAAAACGTGTTTTTCGCTTTCAATAGCACGAAAACAGCGATTTCGGTGATTCTGCACACTTGTAACAGCAGACTCATGATGATTATCACTGAAAATGCATATCGCAGCTGGAAACAACAACGATACCGAAGATATCACAGTTTCCGCGTGTCAAACGTTCTGTGGCGTGCTGAAAACACCAGAAAACGTGTTTTTCGCATTCAATAGCACGAAAACAGCGATTTCGGTGATTCTGCACACTTGTAACAGCAGAATCATGAAGATTATCACTGAAAATGCATATCTCAGCTGGAAACAATAACGATACCGAAGATATCGCAGTTTCCGCATATCAAATGCACTGTGGAGTGCTGAAAACACCAGAAAACGTGTTTTTCGCATTCAATAGCACGAAAACAGCGATTTCGGTGATTCTGCTCACTAGTAACAGCAGAATCATGAAGATTATCACTGAAAATGCATATCTCAGCTGGAAACAACAACGATACCGAAGATATCGCAGTTTCCGCATTCAAACGTTCTGTGGCGTGCTGAAAACACCAGAAAACGTGTTTTTCATATTCAAAAGCACGAAAACAGCGATTTCGGTGATTCTGCACACTTGTAACAGCAGAATCATTAAGATTATCACTGAAAATGCATATCTCAGCTAGAAACAACAACGATACCGAAGATATCGCAGTTTCCGCATGTCAAACGTTCTGTGGCGTGCTGAAAACACCAGAAAAAGTGTTTTTCATATTCAAAAGCACGAAAACAGCGATTTCGGTGATTCTGCACATTTGTAACAGCAGAATCATGAAGATTATTACTGAAAATGCATATCTCAGCTGGAAACAACAACGATACCGAAGATATCGCAGTTTCCGCATATCAGACGCACTGTGGAGTGCTGAAAACACCAGAAAACGTGTTTTTCGCATCCAATAGCACGAAAACAGCGATTTCGGTGATTCTGCACACATGTAACAGCAGAATCATGAAGATTATTACTGAAAATGCATATCTCAGCTGGAAACAACAACGATACCGAAGATATCGCAGTTTCCGCATATCAAACGTTCTGTGGAGTGCTGAAAACACCAGAAAAAGTGTTTTTCGCATCCAATAGCACGAAAATAGCGATTTCGGTGATTCTGCACACATGTAACAGCAGAATCATGAAGATTATTACTGAAAATGCATATCTCAGCTGGAAACAACAACGATACCGAAGATATCACAGTTTCCGCGTGTCAAACGTTCTGTGGCGTGCTGAAAACACCAGAAAACGTGTTTTTCGCATTCAATAGCACGAAAACAGCGATTTCGGTGATTCTGCACACTTGTAACAGCAGAATCATGAAGATTATCACTGAAAATGCATATCTCAGCTGGAAACAATAACGATACCGAAGATATCGCAGTTTCCGCATATCAAATGCACTGTGGAGTGCTGAAAACACCAGAAAACGTGTTTTTCGCATTCAATAGCACGAAAACAGCGATTTCGGTGATTCTGCTCACTAGTAACAGCAGAATCATGAAGATTATCACTGAAAATGCATATCTCAGCTGGAAACAACAACGATACCGAAGATATCGCAGTTTCCGCATTCAAACGTTCTGTGGCGTGCTGAAAACACCAGAAAACGTGTTTTTCATATTCAAAAGCACGAAAACAGCGATTTCGGTGATTCTGCACACTTGTAACAGCAGAATCATTAAGATTATCACTGAAAATGCATATCTCAGCTAGAAACAACAACGATACCGAAGATATCGCAGTTTCCGCATGTCAAACGTTCTGTGGCGTGCTGAAAACACCAGAAAAAGTGTTTTTCATATTCAAAAGCACGAAAACAGCGATTTCGGTGATTCTGCACATTTGTAACAGCAGAATCATGAAGATTATTACTGAAAATGCATATCTCAGCTGGAAACAACAACGATACCGAAGATATCGCAGTTTCCGCATATCAGACGCACTGTGGAGTGCTGAAAACACCAGAAAACGTGTTTTTCGCATCCAATAGCACGAAAACAGCGATTTCGGTGATTCTGCACACATGTAACAGCAGAATCATGAAGATTATTACTGAAAATGCATATCTCAGCTGGAAACAACAACGATACCGAAGATATCGCAGTTTCCGCATATCAAACGTTCTGTGGAGTGCTGAAAACACCAGAAAAAGTGTTTTTCGCATCCAATAGCACGAAAATAGCGATTTCGGTGATTCTGCACACATGTAACAGCAGAATCATGAAGATTATTACTGAAAATGCATATCTCAGCTGGAAACAACAACGATACCGAAGATATCGCAGTTTCCGCATATCAGACGCACTGTGGAGTGCTGAAAACACCAGAAAACGTGTTTTTCGCACTCAATAGCACGAAAACAGCGATTTCGGTGATTCTGCACACTTGTAACAGCAGAATCATGATGATTATCACTGAAAATGCATATCTCTGCTGGAAACAACAACGATACCGAAGATATCACAGTTTCCGCGTGTCAAACGTTCTGTGGCGTGCTGAAAACACCAGAAAACGTGTTTTTCGCATTCAATAGCAAGAAAACAGCGATTTCGGTGATTCTGCACACTTGTAACAGCAGAATCGTGAAGATTATCACTGAAAATGCATATCTCAGCTGGAAACAACAACGATACCGAAGATATCGCAGTTTCCGCATATCAAACGCACTGTGGAGTGCTGAAAACACCAGAAAACGTGTTTTTCGCATCCAATAGCACGAAAACAGCGATTTCGGTGATTCTGCACACATGTAACAGCAGAATCATGAAGATTATTACTGAAAATGCATATCTCAGCTGGAAACAACAACGATACCGAAGATATCGCAGTTTCCGCATATCAGACGCACTGTGGAGTGCTGAAAACACCAGAAAACGTGTTTTTCGCATCCAATAGCACGAAAACAGCGATTTCGGTGATTCTGCACACATGTAACAGCAGAATCATGAAGATTATTACTGAAAATGCATATCTCAGCTGGAAACAACAACGATACCGAAGATATCGCAGTTTCCGCATATCAAACGTTCTGTGGAGTGCTGAAAACACCAGAAAAAGTGTTTTTCGCATCCAATAGCACGAAAATAGCGATTTCGGTGATTCTGCACACATGTAACAGCAGAATCATGAAGATTATTACTGAAAATGCATATCTCAGCTGGAAACAACAACGATACCGAAGATATCGCAGTTTCCGCATATCAGACGCACTGTGGAGTGCTGAAAACACCAGAAAACGTGTTTTTCGCACTCAATAGCACGAAAACAGCGATTTCGGTGATTCTGCACACTTGTAACAGCAGAATCATGATGATTATCACTGAAAATGCATATCTCTGCTGGAAACAACAACGATACCGAAGATATCACAGTTTCCGCGTGTCAAACGTTCTGTGGCGTGCTGAAAACACCAGAAAACGTGTTTTTCGCATTCAATAGCAAGAAAACAGCGATTTCGGTGATTCTGCACACTTGTAACAGCAGAATCGTGAAGATTATCACTGAAAATGCATATCTCAGCTGGAAACAACAACGATACCGAAGATATCGCAGTTTCCGCATATCAAACGCACTGTGGAGTGCTGAAAACACCAGAAAACGTGTTTTTCATATTCAAAAGCACGAAAACAGCGATTTCGGTGATTCTGCACACTTGTAACAGCAGAATCATGAAGATTATCACTGAAAATGCATATCTCAGCTGGAAACAACAACGATAGCGAAGATATCGCAGTTTCCGCATGTCAAACGCACTGTGGAGTGGTGAAAACACCAGATAACGTGTTTCTCGCATTAAATAGCTCGAAAAGAGCGATTTCGATGATTCTGCTTACTTCTACCAAGATTATCGCAGAAAATGCATATCTCAGCTTGAAACCTCA